>QLYP01000079.1:558325-604344 GCA_016647725.1 Nasonia giraulti
TAGTATTTCGGGCTACCGAAAAATTTGATTTACCCCTTTGTTGTGTACTGAACAACAGATATCGATTTTCGCTTGACATTGCATACAACTGAGAGACAAATATTGATTTTTATTGAAAAGAACCAAACGTTTATTTGGATATCTTCATTTTTCCCAAGTCTTTGTAA
Source organism: Nasonia giraulti (assembly GCA_016647725.1). Lineage (NCBI taxonomy): Eukaryota > Metazoa > Arthropoda > Insecta > Hymenoptera > Pteromalidae > Nasonia > Nasonia giraulti. The sequence continues at coordinate 558,493 of QLYP01000079.1, forward strand.
GGTTGCTCTTTTGGCGTATCAAATTTCTACCAGTTAAGTGTTAAAATTTGTCTATAATTTAAACTTGGATTTCTAGTTATAGAGTTATTAATGTTCATAATTTGAATTTAAATGAAGAAAAGTCATTATTATTAACTTAATTATTATAATCTAATATCACATCGCTTCAGGGCTTTCTGCAGACACGAGTAGACAATTTATGAATTAATTGAGCTGGATGATAATAAAAAGAATGATAAAACAATTGGATTATTAAGTAAACCTATGAAATTCAATTTTCTATCGATGATATACCTACACATAAACATAAATCAGTATTCGATCATATACTTATTGATTTGCTATACAGTGTAAGTAGTTTTGTACTCTTTAGGTCAGGCTTTTTGCATACAAATATAAATTGTATCAAACTTCAAATTGATATTCCAACAACCTTCATTAAATAAGCACAATAATGTTACTAGTTATTATTGGTTTCCATACATACCTGTCCTTACGAGCATTATGTTGTTAACGAATAACCTTAAAAATAAGCTGATGATTCAAAATTTTGTAAGATTTATACATGTTGTAAATTGAACATGTACGGGTCTATTTAATTAAGAATAATAAAAATGTTCCTGGATATAGCACGTGTATTAAATATTCTTGACCATTGCAATCTCTACCACTTATAACTTAAGTATATTTTGTCAAAACAAGATATCGAAATTATTGAATTTGACGTAATTGCATAGAAATGAGTAAATTTGGTAAATCACTTACATTTTGCTGTTTCGGCTTATTGTCAAATAAGGCTGTAGAAGATAAACTTTCCAAAGATATTGATATTTTCGCAATACTTATTCACGCACTCCTAACCTCACCGGTAGTCAACACATTCAACGAACACTATCACTCTTGGCACTTTATATCAGTGTTATCTACGTCGAAAGAATCACCAAATGAATGCGATACTGTTGGCATCAAAACCTTTTTGATTCGTCACATAATTCAGGAAAAATTGAATAAAAACAATTGAATATCAGGACTCTGATCGGAACTAAAAAAACAGCATTGTTTACGTTGCGACTGTAAGGGCACACTGGCGACATCTATGAGTGAGAAAAACAAGCACCAGTGTTTCCTTTCCGCTGCATTGATCCACGTGATCGCGGCTGCAAGTGCCGGTTGATAAAGTGATTCATAACAAAAGTATACGACACCACAAACACAGCAAAATTGTCAAAGAATCGACACGTCTACTGCTAGATGCCGTGCCCATAAGCTAGCCTAATCCGTGAATGTGTGCACAAGAAATGTGATAACAGTATCTTTAAAACCGGTCGGATCGTATACACGCATATACGCTCACCGCAAGATATCGCGTAACGAAAGTCGATAGTTGACGGAAAGGTTGATCAAAAAGATAGACCACAGTATATACTTGCTGGAAAAAATAAACAAGCACGTGGCATTGGAAGAGGCAAATAAGCTAGTTATAGATATAGAGAACCTGTTCGATTTCACGATCGTACCACTTTACTGCAAATCAGCTGATGCTATTAGTCGACCTTTGAGCTTTGCTTGCGAACTAGCGACGAGGAAGATACGAGGAAAAAATGTCTGTAAGGATTCGTGACGTTTATCATGACCATGATGATTAGATACAGCTCATGCAAACGTAACCAGCTTAGACGTCGCTGGCTTAATCTACGACGGGAACATGTCCTTTTCTTGTTCAAGCAGAGCAAGAAGACAGACAGTCTTATTTTAACGTAAGTCTTAGTCACAATTTTAGTCCGATACTTGCAACTTGCCAGAAAACTTTGCAGCAAATTTCGACCATGAAAAGGTAACACATGCATTTATACGCTGCACCTTTTTTTTCTCTCACAGCAGGATGTGGACACAATGACACTGACAGTCTGATTAATTAGGAACGCTGCAAAAAACATGAGCAGGCTTCGCTTGGGATCCGACTACATCCCACTGGTGGACGAGGAAATCAGCAGGTATCGCCTGGTTATTTCATTTTCCAAGATCGCATGGTTCACAGTGTCTCTGCCTTTTTTTGGCTTTGTATTTTGCATCGTCTGGTCCATACTCTATAATTTTGAAAAGTCAACGGAAACACACTGCAAGGTGTACAACTTTCTTCCCTCGGTGTCAGCTGCAATTGGCCATTACAAGCCTCAGAAAAATGTCTGGGAAGCAGCTATTGCTACTCAGGCTATTCTTAGAGCTTTAGTGCTATATATGTATTATAAGTATTATAGAGAAACTGCTCACAAGTGGGCATATGGTATGACCAATTTTGCCCTTTTTAGTTATTTAGTAGAGAATGCAGCTCTGGTTACGTTAAGTTTTTGGTCTTCCAATGAGAATTATGGTAATTAAATTTCATTGCAATACTACATCTTTATTCAAATCGCATCTGCTAAGTACTTTTTTCATTTTTCAGCATTACACAAGATCTCTTTTATCATGTTTTTGTTAATGTCTCTAATGCACATGACTTTGGCTTATATTATTGCCAGGAATTGTCGTAATGTTTCCAAAGACATTCATGATAGTATTTCGCTTAAGTGGAAGTTCAATTCCATGGTTTTGAATGTGACCGCTATATTATTAGCGGTTTACTTTTTCTATAGGCACAATAAGTATTGCGAACCATTTGGTAAGAATCATTTTTATGGGTTTATTTTTTATTAAAACAACCAGTTTATTCATTACTAATATGATATTTTATTCACAGTTTATTCAATGTTTGCTTTGGCTGAGTATATTGTGGTTATTTCGAATATGGCATTTCATGTCACTGCAGCGCATGATTTTGCAGGAAGGAGGGTGCTACTATCTCCTAATGGACTTAGGATTATTTAGCGTACAAAAATTTTTTCAAAAATAGGATCTATTTATTCTTATTTTGAATGCAAACATCAATTTGGTAAAAAATCTTACAAAAAGATGATTTTTGTGATAAATACTTACAAAGATTTGTACATATTTCATAAATCTATAATAAACTTTTTCAAATTATTTTTTTTCCATTTTCTTTATGAAAGAACCAGCTTTCCAATCATCCAATACAAACTTAGATTATATATTTAAAACTGTAACTGCATAACTGGTCACTTGACTTTACTTACAGTTAAATATAAATACATAAATTGAAGCATCCTCTTAGAAAAGAAAACTTACTTCAGAATTTAATTTAATTTTAAAATTTAAAGTCTTTTTCTAATTTGTCGGAAATGAATTTTGCTATAGCCATACTGCTTGTAGCTCCTGGTGATGGGGCATTTCGACAGTGAAGAACTCTTTGGCCTAAAGTTCCAGTGCCATTGTCAAAGACAAAGTCATCGACAAGATTCCCATCATTGTCAAGTGCCTGTGCTCTAACTCCAGCAGGACCTCTGCAAATTTATTTAGATATCATTGAATATTAATGATTTCGGTCAACTTCTTTATTCTAATGATTACCTTTTAACATCAGAAGTTTCAATTCCTGGAATAAATTTGTTTAATTCTTTAACAGACAACTGATAAAAGAGTGACTTGACTGCTTCCTTTATTCCTGGAATAACGTATCTGAAGCAAAGCTTATAGAGTCCTGGGAATTTGGCCATTTCTATACAGTCCCTAATATTGACATCTCGCCAACGATATCCTTCTCTGGCAAAAGCAAGTACAGCATTTGGACCTAGCCAGATATCTCCATTGACTCTTGGTGTAAAGTGCACACCCAAAAATGGGAATCTGGGATCTGGCACTGGATATATATTTGTGGATACAAGGTTTTTCTTACTATCCTTGAGTAGAAGATATTCACCGCGGAAAGGCACAATTCGTGGGCTCAGGCCACAACCTGTCATAACAGCCAATCGATCTGAATGTAAACCAGCGCATGTTAGGACATGCTTGGCATTCAGATACTACAATAAAAATATTTATGATTAAAAAATGAGTAAAAAAATAATGGTGATTCCATACAAATCATGGCTGCTATACTTTGTTCTTAGAATATACGCATATGGGAGCTAGTTGATTTTTTCCTTTGGATTCAATAGCTTCAGCAAAACCAGCAACTTCAAAATCCAGAAAGACATCACCACCCATTTTTTGAAAGTCTTCTGCAAAATGTCGACACACTAAAGCCCAATCTACTATTCCTGTCCATGGTGACCATATAGCTTTTTCTCCCTATACAGATATTTATATTAGAGAATGAGCACAAGTGACTATCAATGATTTTTCATGGACTCAATTTACCTTGCATTTAGGTTCATAATTTGCAATGCACTCCTTGTTAACCAGTTCAATATCAGGGCACTTGTTTTTCAATCCTCTCTCGTAGAGATCGTGCAACTGTGAAACTTGCTGTTCGTTCTGTGCCACTATGAGCTTACCTACTTTTTTGTGTGGGATGTCTTTTTTACACACGTAATCGTATGACAACTTCAGACCTTCCACACACAACTTTGCCTGAAATAAACATCGTACTTATATTTCTACGGAAATGCCAATGTTCATAAATAACATAATTTTTTTCTATCAACTAACTTTCATGCTTCCAGGCTTATAATAAATGCCAGCATGGATAACACCACTATTATGACCAGTTTGATGTTTGGCAAGAACAGCCTCTTTTTCTACGATGGCTATTCGCATCTGAGGATGCCTGCTCTTCATTTCTCGGGCAGTGGCACATCCTACAATGCCACCGCCAACCACAACCAAGTCGTAGGTTCCACATGAATCTGCGCTGAAAAAGCCATTAAATAAAAATATGAAACCATTAACTAATCTTAATTGCACATTGAGGCATGTGGACAGATAATGTTATCATTGGCCTGATAATTCGGTACAATTATAGGTTCTCTAATGCTGCTCTAGAGCTCCGTATCAATTTTCAGCCAGACCAAATTGAAACGAGATACAAAAAAAAATTGTGATTACAAATAAAATAACGTACCTCAACGTAGAGCCGTTTCGATAGACACTATTTACACACGTCAGTGATGTTCGAGTAGTCAAAGTCCTTATCATAGACGTCGTCATGATGAAAGCAGTGAATCTCTTAGCCTCTCAACTGCCTATGACATAGAAATGCAGAAAAAAAACTCTCGTCAGTAGACTTAGAATAGCTAGTGCACCATACGTGTTAAGAGTATGGAATACAAATAAGTGTACGCGTTTGTACAAGGAAAGTCGGGATGTTGGTAAATCACTGGAGAGAACAATATTTTCAAGTCAAGACAATATTTTTATCGTTAAATTTGTAACATCATTACAATGACATGAATCAACGCCGCTTTGCCGATATTCAATTTTTAATCAGCTCGAACATATACATATACGTATATATAGAATATATAATATGGAGTCGGTTGGTTATAAATAAATTATTAATCGAAATATTCTGCAATATGAATAATTAAATGTGCAATTACTTTTGCGTAATTCGAGGGTTTACAAATTTAAATTTAAATTATTCACATTCAACGATTTGCAAATAAGCGTCAGAATTATCATACCTACGCGTGTCGTATGCATTTATGAATGAAAGCTTTTTTTGTAAAATAAAAAAAGGCGTATAAACGTTACATAATCAGCATCAGAATGAAATGAAGGCTGTAAATTTGGCCTATTGGCCAAAAGCGTGCAAGAATTTGAAATTGAATCTCCACGCAAAATTAGCAAGTATTCATTCGCACACATACAGCAATCGAGCAGAGATGCAACTTTAATTGTTACAATCTATTGTTCATAGGTCAGAGCGTATGGATATCGGAGAAGAGCTGGGGATCAAGTAGCGCATGACGTTTTAAAAAATGAATCGCCGTTTAATAATAGTACATCCTATCGGTTGAATTACGTTTTTAACAGTCGCCGCCAGCAGCTTCTTGCGCTGAAAAGCACGGAAATTCACTGCGAACTCGTGTAGGGAATCGATCCCGCCGAGGCGTCGCGCACGAGACTCGATTTCTAGGTAGATATAATATCGCGCCGCGTGTGTGTGTCTAAAGTTATCGAGCAACAGGGCCGTAAGTATATATGTGCGTATATACGCTTTACACCACGCCCACTACTCTACTGTAAGATCATCTGCAGCATCTTTTATATCAATTGATGATTGAGGGCGGAAAAGAGGATTTGAAAATGTGAGCGTTAACGTTTTTTGCCCCTTTCGATTGAACAGCAGAAATTACTTTTATTTATTGATGTATAGATGTCGTTATTATTATACGTGATCGTTCGTCTTTGCAATTATTTTTTTAGCGTATAAGCTGTGTTTGATTTTATAAATAGAATGTTTTGTTTTAATTGAGATCGCAGTATATAATTGAATATTTTTATAAACTGCATAAAAAAAAATTTTAGCCGGTTCGGTAAGGTTTGCTTCGCACTTTTTATAAATTCTGATAGCTGTAAACTTTGATTTTCATTGTGCAACTACGTCGATCATTATACAATTTGGTCATTGACATTACTTGCGAAATTCATTGCGGTTCGTTTTATTGAGAAATTTAGACTTTTTCACGCTATATTTTATGTAATTGAAAGTCGAGCTGCTTTTGTCCGAGATACTTTCGTTTGAAAGTTATAAAAATGAACTTATTGTTCTTCAAGATTTAATTATTAATCATATCTTAGGCAAACTATATCTCCATAGTTTACTCCTTATCTGGCAAAGTAGCGTAATTTTGGCAACTTTCATATGGGTAATATTTCATTTTTCAATTTAATGTAAAAGCTGGCTTTATATCTAGTTTAAATCATATATTTATTATACGCCTCGATGACAACGTAATTTAAAAAAAGATCGAGTATTATAGGTACTTTAGTCTTATCTCGCGGCAAAGTTACACTCTATTCTCCATAGAAAACATCAATATTATCGAATTCTTTCATTGTACCGAGTTTTCGATTGTTCAATATATTAACGTATGTAAAATTGTAAAATATATTGTTGTAAGAACAAATCCGCTGCGTGAAAATTCCCGCATCCGGGGCATATCGGAGTTTGACAAATTGCAGGTGGTCTCCGTTCGAAATTGCCGGTATACGCATAATACATAATAATATATACGTATATAACGTTATCAGTAGTCACGACTCGTTCTAATCAGCCTTCGCCGGAGCATCAGCAGCTCCCGATCCGCGATACATGCCATACATCACACACCACGACCGCACGCACACACCTCGTCCATCGTGCGGCTATACACACTCCAATACACACGCGGGGGGTGTCAGTCGCCCTCCCCCCCCCCCACCGCACTCCGGGACACCTTATACCTACCTACTAATATACAACCCGCAGCAGAGAGAACAGCAGCTTTCCGAGAGTTAGATAGCCCGAAGAGAGAGAGAGAGAGAGAGAGAGAGAGAGAGAGAGAACGAAAAACACGCGCCGAGCGAGCCGCTACTTATCGACCAGCGATGGATCGCGCGCGGCGTGGCTCGGAGCATGCGAACTAGACACCGCCGTCGTCTCTGTCCGTCCGCCGTGTCGTTCAGTGGTAGTCGGACGTCGGTGTGAAAGCGTATATATGCGCGCGTCGCGACCTGAGCAGCCGCTAATACTTACTAGTGCACGGCTCTGGCGATGTGTGCGTGAGAAAAAAGTAGTATGGCTGCTGCTTCTGCCGCCGCTGCTGTAGAAATGTCGCCGAGGAGCCTCCTCAGCAGCGTTCTTGCAGAGACTGCTCGCCGAGAGTGCAGCCACGGGAAAATGTAGACTCTCCCGGCCTGCGCGACGCGACGTCACACAGGTAAAACAGCCGAAATAACTAACGAGAGCATCGCTTTTCCGGGAAGACTCTCTCTCTCTCTCTCTCTCTCTCTCGCTCTACTTCTCTCTCCGCGCGCGAGTGTTTTGCATTGTACCTACTCCGAAAAACTTGCGCGATGACGCGATCGAAGCGAGCGATTTGACAGCAGCCCGACTGGCGGACGTAAATACAACAATCTCTCGCGAGACTCTCTGCGTGTACACAATAACGGGAGAGCGAGTTAAATGGCCAAGGAAAGACACCGCGAGTGTAGTCTGCTAGGAAATGTCTCATATCGAAATGCAGGATCTGCTTCCTCCTCGCTCGCATGTTAATTATATACTTATCCCACGGGCGAGAGGCAATGTTTTCGCGGATGAAAGTACAATAATACCTATATACGCAGTCGGAGCAGGGAGGGATCATATAAGTCGTAGAGTGAGAGAAAGAGAGGAGGAAAATGATCGGGCCGCCCTCGCGGCGCACGACGTTCGATTTTCTCCTCTTGCGCGCGGCGCACACAGCTGGACGGTCCGCTGCTGCGCGACGCAGAGATTGTCCTCGTCGCGGACGCGAGAGCTGCGGATTCGACACTTAGCCAAATCGGATTAACTCGTCGCGAGATTAGTGCAATATAATCGACACGCAGAGGGAGAGAGAGAGAGAGAGAGAGAGAGAGAGAGAGAGAGAGAGAGAGAGGGATTAATATATAACGCGCTATTTTTATTACACCTCCAGCAGCGCTGCATACCTATATACCTACTCCTCTCGCTCTTATCGTGTGCAATACGTGCTGGTATTATACCGTACTGCGGAAGTGCCGAGAAAGAGAGAGATAGAGACGGATACATAAAAGCAATGTCAGATCTGTCATTATGCAACTGGTTATCTGCGACGTGAGATTGTTGTTGTTTCGTATTATATGCGTGGGTGAACGACAGGATTGACTGCAGCAGTCGCGCACAGGATAGTAATCGCAAGCGCGCAGTTTCGGAGCGGCAGGCAGGCGCGACCTTCGTTGTTGTTGGGCTCTTGGGAAATAATATCTGTATAGCAGCCAGTTACTGTGCCGCTGTGAAACAACTCTCTGTGTGCGATTTGTCGCTCTGGCGCAGCTCTTGCCAAATGGCTGGCTTTGGTGAAATATTATTGGAAAATGAGAGGCGGATTTTAATTAGCCTGAGAGAACTGCTGCCTTGTTCAGGAAGCAGGAAGTGGCTGAGCTGCTGATGCAGCTGTGATTCTCTCCTGACAATGTGTTGATGGTAGGTGGGTTTTTTAAATGAAGTAGGAGCGATGAAAATTGATTCGTTTGCGATTATCCGATAGCCAGTGCTTGAAGTATATAATATAATACTGGGCAGCGATCGACTGGAGGTTTAATATATCTATTTTAAAACCAGAGCGTATAATCAGAAGCCAGGGGTGTGTCTGTGTGCTGTGAATGAGAGTGCAAAACAATGGGAGAGATACCTTATTGTGAAAGTCTTTGGCTGTCTGTGTTAATAGATGGATAGTCTATTTTTCTTATCTTTCCTTCTATGACTTTCGAATAATCTTGTTGACCTGGGGTGTAGGCACGTATAAAGATGATTTGTTTGTGTGTTACAGATTAATTCTAAGAATGAACATAATGCGAAAATTGAGAGGGGGTAGTAGTGTCAGCAGTATGACTTCCGCCGGCACTGGGAACCTGGACAACTGTGCAGGGGGTGCAAATCCACAACACACTGCTCTTGGACTTATGCACTTGAAAAAACTCTTCTCCGAGTATACCCATCCTCCTCAAGCGCTGTCCGATGCTGAAAAAGATGACAAGCTGTACAACATGCTACCGTTGTTTTGCAAGGTAAATACATTGGCTAAAAATGCTGTGTGAGCCAATCAATACTGGGTTTATCCCACTTAGTCATTCTACTATCGTGAATCTTTATCCCGCTTTGTCTGAAACATTTTATACCTTTTGACTAGAGGTAAAGTCTTTATTAGTAAATTTGCATAGTTGATTATTTTTCATAAAATTTTGCTTGTAAATTTATTTGAAATTTTGCACACTATGCAATTGTAATTGATCCACACAATAAGAAAAAACACCTACCTGTAAGTGTGTTCATCACTTTTGTGGCTTCTTAGTTTCAACAGAATTGAGGGGAGATTTTGTGGTTTGTTTCTCTCACTTGAAGTGCTTGTTTTGATGGTGTGTAATTACATTATGTATCCTGCATTATTAGGTGTTTGGAACAAGTCCTTCTGGAGATATGAATGAAAAGTTTTGGGATATTCTTGCCTTCACAAAAGAGGTATCAAAACTCATGGTCTCTGAGATACGTCGAAGAGCAAGCAATCAGAGCACAGAAACAGCAAGTTGTGCAATTGTGAAATTTCTTGAGATTGAAAACAGCGAAGAGTCAAGCAATGGCTGGATGTTGCTGTCAGCTCTAAATTTGTTAGCTGCTGGGGACACATCATTAATTCAAGAAATGACTACGGCTTCAGTGCCTTCAACTTTAGTCAAATGCCTCTACCTGTTTTTTGATTTACCAGAGATGAATGAAGAAGAAGCTGATGTTGCAGATGCAAATAGTGAATTTACACCTCGAGAAAGAAGAATATTGTTACAAAAAATATTTGTTCAAGTATGAGAACCATATTGTCTTATTTCCGATTAAAAATTTGGAGTAAAATTCAATTTAACACGAAATAATGGTTTTTCAGTTATTAGTAAGATTATGCAGTCATCCATACCCAGCAGAGGAATTGGCACGAAAAGACGATCTCACTCTACTTTTCTCAGCAATCACAAGCTGGTGTCCACAGTATAATGTTATGTGGCGTAAAAGTGCCGCCGAAGTATTAATGACACTGTCACGACATGGTCTTACACAAAGTGTAGTAGCATATATTCACAGTGAGTTATTTTTCCATAGTTCTCAACAGATCGTTAATAGGACTTATTCACATAAAAATTTTTTATTACAGACAAAGGATGCATAGGACTTTGTATTGAAAACATGCAACGTGTACCTGAATTAGCGCCATTAGAAGTCGTTGAAATGTTTGTGACTGTATTTTGCTTTTTAAAGGACTCTAGTGAAGTGTCGCAAACCTTATTAGATGATTTTCGCGCTTGCCAGGGTTATATATTTTTATCAGAATTTCTCCTAAAGTAAGTTCTAGAGTTTGTGGCAAATTGTGAAAAAATAAACAAAATTTCATGTCTCTTTTTTATTACTATAGGCATGCTCCATCTCGGTTAGAACAAGATGGTAGAGCTGAAGCACAAGATGCTATTAGAAACTTAGTATTGATGCTAGCATCATTGACTATGTGTGGTCATACGGAATTGAAACCAAGTACTGCAAGCATGGGATCTTTGTTTCAAATGCTCAGCTTCACGTTACCCCAACCTAGTAATAGAGGTATATAAAGTTAATTTTTAATTTTAAAAAAGTTATTTTTTCATCTTCTAAATGTTATAAATATGTTGTACAGGAAGCAGTGTTCGTAATATACAGGCATTTCAAGTATTACAATCAGTGTTTGTAAAGTCCAATTCTCCGCTTCTCTGCTGTACTATACTTGATGCTATATCCAGTGTTTATCACAGTGACAATGCCAATTACTTTATCCTTGAAGGCCAAAATACTTTGTCCCAGTTTGCAGAGAAAATTCATCTTAAGAACTTGGAAATTCAAGAAAAGTTCTTCCAACTTCTGGAGTTCATAGTGTTTCAGTTGAACTTTGTGCCTTGCAAAGAACTCATATCGTTGTCTATACTGTTGAAATCAAATAATTCTGTTAGTTGCAGTATAATGTGTATGGAAACTCTTATTAACATACTTCGGTAAATAGTTGTTAAGTTTGAAGTTCAAAAACTATCACAAAAGCTATTGCAATCAATAATCACAAACTTTTAAAAATTTTCAGGCATAATGTAATATTTAAAGATGTATACAGAGAAGTTGGACTATTAGAAATATTTGTAACATGTCTGCATAGATATGCTACTTTATTGAAAGATAAACAAGCTGTACTGGATCAGGGTCAAGGTATACAAACAATTTTTTTTATATTTTTTAAAAAACTTTTTTTTCAATACAGCATTTGTTTTAACGCTAAGAATATTAAATTTTTTATTAGAGTACAAAATGTGTCCAAAACAAGAAAAATTAGGAGCTTTGATAATGGAAGCATTGACGATTTTATTAGCCGGAAATGTTCAAAATGCAAATGTCTTCAGAGAATGTGGCGGAGCACGTTGTGCTCACAATCTTGTACCTTACATAGACTGCAGATTCCAAGCTTTAGGAATCGTTAGAGAACTGATTCTCAGTGCAGGTGGAGATGATGATATGGCAACTCTTCTGGGAGTAATGCACTCTGCTCCGTCGAACGCACTTATTTTGAAGACGCACATTTTGAAAGTATGAACAGATACGTTGTTAAAAAACAAACTTGATATCAAATTGTTTTCTTACTATTTTGTGATATAATTTTAGTCGCTTCTTGCGTGTCTCCGAGAATCACATCGTACAAGAACTGTGTTCCGAAAAGTCGGAGGATTTGTGTACGTTATGTCTGTTCTTGTATCATTAGAAGGACAACTGGGTCCTCCACCTCCTCAAGGTTCAGAACCGTGCAACGATATAACTCAAAGAACACCCCAAGATGAAGCACAATTGCTGACATTATTACATATGGTTTTCCATACAATAAGTACTGCAATGCGCTTTGAACCCGCGAACGCCAAGTTTTTTCATCACGAGGTAACTTTCTATTTAAAGGATGTCAATTAGATAAGGGGTTGTATCATTTAATTCTAAATACTATTATTTCGATTACAGATATGTCAATCAAGTCTCTGTGATACCCTAAGGCTACTAGGTTGTTTTACAACTCAAACTAAGCTTGAAGAAACTGATATCCCTCTTAACATGAATTATCACAATACCTGGCTTGCTTTGTTCACTGGAAGTGTACTAGAGCCTGTGTTTCCAAGTGATCTTCCTCCAGTGTTAGGATATGCTTGCTTATTGCTACGTCTATTATATGACGTCGCCCTTGATGCTTTTGACAAACCAAGTCTTGCTGGAATGGGAATAAGATCTCCAAGTCACAAACAATCTAGCGTGGAACATCAGAAATCATTGGATTCTCCAGGAAGTGGAAAAAGATCGAACGTTAACTCACTCAATTTGAGTCCACCAGCGCCAGAACCAATTATAGTTCACCCTGGAGTTGTCGTTGGAATGCTGCATTTACTTCCATCAGTTTCTGACGAAACCGATCCTGAACTAGCACTGTCGTTACAAACGTATGTGGCGGAAGTAATAAAGAGTTTGGTGCGTTCTGAAAGAAATCAACAAGTAATGTGTGAGGCTGGTATGGCTGGGGAACTTTTGAACATGGGAAGGCTGGCTCTTCAGGATGAAACCCATCCCTTACATCAACCTCTGCAGTATATAATTGAACGCTTAGCTGCTCAATCATTAGAGCCAAGAGATTTAAGGTATTTTTTGTACTTTTCATGAGACAATAGCTCATTATTTATAAGAATGAAAAATTAAATTTATATATTTAACTTGTTAATCAGGGAATTTCTGAGATTGGGCGATCCACTGTGCTGTATTTCTCTGGACGACATTGAACCAAAAACACCTCGGGGAGGTCCCGTTCCACTGACACGAATAAAAACGTTGGTGTCAATGACAACACCAAAGGATTTCAGAGCACATGGCTCTTGCACCTTACCTCCATTCGTTGAGTTCGATATGAGCGCAGAAGGTTTTGCATGTCTTTATCTGCCTAGTGTTGCTCCTCAGAGCACTACACCACCCACAGTTGTGTCAGCAGACAACAGTGTACTTGGCGGAATTGGCTCAGGTATTTATGCTACGAAATTTATTATCCTTAATTAAGTTCATTACGTATGAATGCTTACAAAAAGAATATTTGTAATTTACAGGCGATAGACTGTTTCCTCCACAAACCGGTTTAACTTACAGTACGTGGATATGTGTGGATAAATTCAGTGATCCCCGAACCGACGCTCACTGCGTAAGATTGTTAACACTGGTTCGTAATCCTCCCTCTGGCCGAGATTTAATGTGTTTGACGGCTGTTCTTAGCGCACGCGATAAAGCTATAGTCGTGTCAACTCAAGAAACAGCTCTTCCACAGAGTAAGTTCTTATGCTAATGATTATGGCTTTTAATAAAATAGATGAAAATAATAATATCGTAATTGTGTTCAATGAAGATGTTGGAGAATGGGAACCTGAAGGGACTGGCGAGTGTGGAGCCCGAGTTTGGTGTCCAGATTTATTACACGAAGGACAGTGGCATCACATTGCTATAGTCCTAAATCGCGCAGTTTTAAAGAATTCCAGTTTTTCGTTATATTTAGATGGACAGCATATTCACAGCCAAAAGGTTTGTTTTGCTTTATTTACCAATAAAATAACATTTTATTCACAACACAGTTTTAATTATTTCAATTTTCTATCAGCTTCATTATATCACACAAACTCCTGGCGGCGGTGCAGCAAATTTAACAGTTGCATCACCGGTATATGGTTATATCGGTACACCTCCATGCTGGCGACGATACTCAAGACTTACGTGGAAACAAGGTCCATGTCATCTAGTAGAAGAAGTGTTTAATCAACAAAATATAGCCAATTTGTTTAAGTTAGGTCCGCACTATATGGGAAGCTTACAAGCACCACAACTTCCCGGTTCAGAACCGTTACCTTCTCTCGTCGCAGAGGAAAAAGTAGTTTTCGGTTTAAATGCCAAAGCAATGTCACAATTAACTCTTGCAAAAATTAGAAAAGTTTATAGTCGAGCAGATAACAAATCAATTGCCAAACAGGTAAATTTAAAAAAATTGTTGTCTCCATCTAATATTAATTCAACAATTTCGTAAGTAAAATTTTTCTCTTTTGTTTCGAATAGCTTGGTATGTCGTCTCACGAAAATGCAACACCAATTAGAGTATTGCACAATTCGGCTGGACATTTAAGTGGTCCAGCAAGAGCTTTAGGAGGTGTTGTAGTTGGCTACCTAGGAGTTAGAGTTTTCAATCCAAGACCCGTTGCAATCATGGTTGACAATGTTGGCGGTTGCTCCGTTTTACTTGGTAAGCTGTGATTTAATTATTTTCACTTATCAGTATCATTCTACATAGTATTAAGCTATGTCTATCTGCTATTATTTCTTATAGGAATGATTGCCATGGCTCAAGATGTCGAGTCACTTTATGCTGCTGTTAAGGCACTAGTGTGCGTCGTTCGTTCCAATCAAGCAGCTCAGCAAGAAATGGACAGACGTAGAGGATATCAAACATTAGCAATGTTACTTAGACGAAAATGTCCTCTTTTAAACTCTCACATTCTACATTTAACGTTTAGTTTAGTTGGCACTGTAGATAGCGGCAGAGAAACAAGTGCTATTCCTAACGTGACAGCATTTCAAGATTTGCTGTGCGATTTACAAGTAAGACGATTTGTCCAACCCTGTGTAAAAGTTTTTTGGTAAAAGCGATAAACTATTACATCACAACGTTTTTTTTAGGTGTGGCATGAAGCACCTGGCGAACTGTTAAGATCGCTCTTAGAGCACTTATACGAACTTATAGCTGAATCTAGCGAAAAGCGTACAAATCTCCGTCTTATGAGAGATTTACAGCTTGTTCACAAGCTACTCCATATCTTAAGCGATGTTAAACAAAATACTACAAGACAAGTACTATTAGCTCTACTTAGTATATTATTAGGCCAACCGCGACAAGCTGACTTGTTGTGGTAATTATCAACGAAAATTACACTAATAATTAGCACATGAAAATCTATTTTCCAGCTAACAAACATTTTTGCCAATGTGTTTTAGGTTTGGCCAGTTCATAGTAGCTACCCTGCCTCTAAGTTCAGAGAAAAATCTAGTTTTAAGAGACGGCGAAGGAAGCAAAGAAGGAGAAGGAGAAAGTATTCTTCTACGTAATCGTTGCCTACAACTACTCCACTCTCTTCTATTTAATGGTTCTAAAATTAACGCAAAGTACGTAATTGTTTCAGCTATTAAAGTATTAGCACATGTTTATTAAGAAAGAATTGAAAAATATTTTATCGTTTCAGTATGTGCGAGGAAATATCGAAAGTATTAGGATTGGATTGGGTGCTATTGTTCCTCCAACCTGGACTTCATAGCACCACGGTTGTCTGGGGTTTAAGAATTCTAGTCGCTGTCTGCTCAGTGCAACCAATTTTGCAAAAATTCAAGGAAGGAACTAGTAATGGTGGTTGGTTGCGCCATACTGATCATAATAAAATGGCTATGGCTTTAGGTACAAGCATTTGCATACTATAATAAAAAAAAAGGGAATCAATTACTTATTTCGAAGTTAAAGAATTGCTTTACACTTACAGGATATTATCAACAAATGACCGGCGGAGAAACGAAAACCACAGGCTTACACGTGCCTGGATTTCAACATTTGGGATGGTTACTACCGCAACATGTCGATCTTGTTCCTGAATTATACTTTTTATTTATTGCCCTCATGATGGGACAGCCAATAAAATTACTGCCTGCTGATTCTAAAGTATGTATTTTGTATTTAATTGTCAATTCATTTTTAACAATCTTGATTTATACCTTGTAATATTCGTTGTTTAGCTTGACCTGGACAATGTTTGGAATTTCATGTTTGGTGTACCAGCAAATTATTCACTATCTTCATTTGCATCTCGGATAAATTTGTGCCCTGAAGCTATTGTCACGCTTTTAACGATGGTGCGAACTATGGTCAACACATGTTCAACGAGGTATTGATTATATACTTGTTCAATAAATAATAAAAAGCCGGCCATTAAAATTAATATTTAACGCACATTTTGTAATAACTTTCAGCGTGGATACTCTACCCGAGTGGCTTAGTGATTATCCAGTGACGATAATCCAATTTTTGTTCTTCCTATATCACAATTTTACAGATTTCATGCAGTTATTCATGAGTGCAGAGGTGCTAGGAGCTTTAGCTGGAACACTCTTTCCAAAGCCTAATAATTCTAGTGTAGATAGCAGTGGTGCTAGCACTCCTGCAGATGAACAAGAACCAGTATTAGTAAAATCTCCTTCTAAAGATGTCGGACTGACAAATCATCCAGTGCGCAAGTTCGTAATGGACTTTTTGAGAGTTATCGTTGTAGACTCTCTTTCTTTACCAGTATCGACGAAATCACCGCCAGCTATCGATCTTGTTCTGGACGCATGGCCAGAGCACGCATCTACAAATCAGCAAACACATTATCAAACTGAAGTTTTATCGATCTTAATGGAACATCTATTGGCAGCTGACGTTCTTATTGGCGAACAAGCAGCTTTGCCGGTAGTACCTGGGGGTTCTGCCAACAACATTACTAGTAATGTTTGTTATGTAACAGCTAGAATTGTTGATAAATTATGGCAAGGTATGTTAGCATATATTTTTAAGTTTCGTTTCAAGTACAAGTACCATATTCATGATTTGATATTAATGGGATTTGACGTTTTAGGGTCATTAACTAAAGATCCACACGAAATATTTGATTTTATTGTCAAATTAATTGGACAAGCTAAAAGAAGACCAGGTGCTGTTAGTATGGAAGGTCTTCATCATTGTTTGAATAGATCTATTCTATTTTTACTATCACGTTCTACGGATTCGATAGCCGATCAAATGGCAGTTTTGGAAGCTTTGCATAAACTCACGACCCATAGGTAATTTTTAGGAGTTGTACAATTCATAGATAGTAAAGAAGTGTAATTCAATTTTATCGAATTTATTGCAGATTGCTTGTATTTGGTGCTGGAAATCATGAGTTAGAATTCATTGGTTGCTTAACATACTGTCTATTACAATTAACGGCTGATATTAAAATAATGTTGGATACCAATATGAAAACTACATGGCACGTGAATCCACAAATTGAGTCTAGTGATGATCGACTCACATCTCATCAAGGACACAATCTAATGGCGGTTGCTGCTACACGTGTCTGGGAAGAATTATATGTATGCAAGAAACCTGCTATAGAGGAAGTTTTCAAAGTAACTCTGCAGTCGCCAGTAGGAAATGAAAGAGCACCAGATCTATCAGTCGTTCGTGAACAAGTTCATGAAGTAGCACAAAGACTTTGGATGAACTATGTGGTTTCTGAAAGGAAAGCTCCATATAGAGCTCCATGGGAACTTCACAACCAGATTCAGTCTGCAATTAATAATGTAAGAATATCAATAACTTTTTTAAATATAATTATCTTCATCTTATACATAAATGTTTTTAAAATTCTAATAACACATAAAATTTACTTTTTCATAAATTATAGAAAATACAAAAAGTCACTGGAGGTTTAACGAGATTAGCTAGCCGGACAAAAGTCAGAAAAGAGGAGTCTGTAAAAGTTAAATTAAGATTGCATTACAGTACTGTAGTACAATGGACGGAACAAAACGTAGCATTAGTAAGAGAGTTAGCAGCTAGCCGAAAACTACAGTATCAGCAAACTTATCAACATACGCAACGTTACGTTTATCAAGTAAGGA
This sequence comes from Nasonia giraulti, assembly GCA_016647725.1. Taxonomy (NCBI): domain Eukaryota; kingdom Metazoa; phylum Arthropoda; class Insecta; order Hymenoptera; family Pteromalidae; genus Nasonia; species Nasonia giraulti. The sequence goes on from QLYP01000079.1 coordinate 576,836, forward strand.
TTTTTCGTTGCCAAAAATAAAAAATGTCAACAGTGATGTTTTTTTATTAATAAATGTCTTTACTTGTAGGAGTGGTTACAAACTGAGACAGAACTCACAAGAGAACGTGGTTTATGGGGACCACCAACACCTACAGTACTTGATAAATGGATGCTTGATATGACTGAGGGTCCATGTAGAATGCGAAAGAAAATGATGAAAAACGAATTATTTTATATACATTATCCGTATAGACCTGAACTGGAACATCCAGATAATGTAAAATTTTTAGTTATACTGCTTATATTTAATTTGACATCTTAACTATCTTTTAACATAAATATGTATTCCATAGAAACAACTGAAGTACAAAGTAGCATCGAGCCTGGATAGCAAAGAATATTATTTAAAACAATTAGGAAACGCCTCTGGAATGTTTGAACGAGAACGAGACCCGGTAATTGACGACACGCCTCTGAATATGAACGAAACATCCACGGAGAGTGAACCGCCAATGGTTCCATGCACATTGGAAAGACATGCTAGTGAACCTGATGAAACTATAGAAGATACTGAACAAGAAGAAGAAAACAACCAAGGCATTCCAGACAACCAGACTCTTCTACGATTGTTAGAAGAACATGAAAAAGTAAATTTCTCATAGGACTTTATTATCAAAATGCTTGTACAGCTCGATTATCATTACAATTGTTTTACTATTTTATTTTTATTCTACAGATAAGTCACATGTTTAGATGCGCAAGAATACAGGGTTTAGATACAACAGAGGGGCTTTTATTATTTGGAAAAGAGCATTTTTATGTCATTGATGGTTTTACATTATTAAAGTCTAGAGAAATTCGTGATATTGAAAGCTTACCCGATGCTTATGAGCCTATTTTGCCTTCACCTGGTTCACCAAGACGCTCTCGTGCAATGAGACAATGTTCTAAATTTAATTACGAGGATATCAGGTAAAGTTATTTAAAAAAAACTTTGAATTGGTTACACGTTTATTATTGAATAATTATGTATAAACTTCAACCATGACAATTGCAGAGAGGTTCATAAAAGAAGATACTTGTTGCAACCAATGGCACTCGAAGTATTCAGCGGAGATGGTCGTAACTATTTGCTAGCTTTTCCAAGAAAAGTGCGCAATAAAGTTTATCAAAGATTTATGACTTTTGCCACTGCCATTGCTGACAGTGCTCAGCAATCTGTCGCTGGACAGAAGAGAACCGCTAATGTTGAACAGGCGACTGGGTTACTTTCAAGTCTCATTGGTGAAACTTCAGTTACACAACGATGGGTGGTAAGGATTCCTTTTGAATCTAGAGAAAATATCATATTTTTCATATTTAAAAAGCTTATTCCGAATTAATTTAACGTTTATAGAGAGGCGAGATATCGAATTTTCAGTATCTAATGCATTTAAATACGTTAGCGGGTCGAAGTTACAACGATTTGATGCAGTATCCAATTTTCCCATGGATTCTCGCAGATTATGACAGCGAGGAACTTGAGCTGTCGGATCCAGCTACTTTCAGAGATTTCAGTAAACCTATGGGAGCTCAAAGTCTTGATAGACTACTACAATTCAGGAAAAGGTAAACAATTTGTGACAATAACATTTTAATGACGGGATCAATAATACAAACTATTATTTAACAGATACAAAGAGTGGGACGACCCACATGGAGAAACTCCACCATATCACTATGGAACTCATTACTCTTCAGCTATGATAGTGTGCTCATATTTAGTTAGAATGGAACCATTTACCCAGCATTTTTTGAGACTGCAGGTTAGTATTTTAATTACTTTAAATGTAAAACTTAGCATTATGTATTTTAAATTTGTTTTTTTTAGGGAGGTCATTTTGACTTAGCAGATAGGATGTTTAACAGCATTAAAGAAGCATGGCTATCAGCATCAAAACACAATATGGCTGATGTCAAAGAACTCATTCCAGAATTCTTTTACTTACCAGAATTCCTTGTTAATTCGAACAACTTTGATTTGGGTATGCATTATTTTCAAATAATTATATAAAAATCAATTGTATTCGATTGTAATTAAATACTTCACGTACATTTGTACAGGTTCCAAGCAAAGTGGTGTCCAACTCGGAGATATCGTTCTTCCACCATGGGCAAAGCAAGATCCTCGCGAATTTATCAGAGGTCACCGACTGGCATTAGAGTGTGATTATGTATCTCAACATCTTCATCAATGGATTGATTTGATTTTTGGATACAAGCAAAACGGCCCTGCTGCAGTGGATGCCGTTAATGTCTTCCATCATCTATTTTATGAAGGAAACGTTGACATTTACAAGTAAGTCTTCAATTATAAATTAACGATCTAATCAATAAAATCTAATCATTATTCATTTGATGACATTTCAGCATTGATGATCCTTTGAAAAAAAATGCGACAATCGGTTTCATAAACAATTTTGGTCAAATCCCAAAACAACTTTTCAAAAAGCCTCACCCAGCTAAAAAAATGACTCAAAGGACCAGTGTAATAGATCCTGGCCCAATCACGCCTGGCCTAAGTATAACGACCTCCGACCGGCTATTTTTCCATAACTTAGATAATCTGAAGCCTTCTCTTCAACCAATTAAAGGTAGATGCTAATATTATTTTAAATGAGATAATTAAATTTGCTATCGTACTAACTTATTGATATTTTTCAGAACTAAAAGGACCTGTTGGTCAGATCTTACATGTTGATAAGGCAGTGCTAGCTGTTGAACAAAACAAAACTCTAATACCTCCATCATACAATAAATATGTCGCTTGGGGCTTTGCTGATCATTCTTTAAGAGTTGGTAACTATGATAGCGACAAAGCTATCTTTGTTTGCGAGACAATGATGCAAAGCAGTGGGGAAATCGTAGCATGCGTGTGCCCATCTTCAAAATTAATAGTAACTGCTGGTACCAGTTCTGTAAGTTTAATTTGTCAATAATAAATGAATATGATTATTTTTGTAAGGAATAATTTTTTCTGATTATTTGCCTTTATATTTCAGGTTGTGACAGTGTGGGAGTATGTGAAACGACAACTTTCAATTAAACAGTGCCTATACGGCCACACGGATGCTGTTACGTGCCTCGCCTCAAGTCCTGCATATAACGTCATTGTATCCGGTTCTAGAGATGGTACTGCTATTATTTGGGATCTTTCACGGTGTTTGTTTGTTCGACAACTAAGAGGGCATGCCGGACCAGTTGCTGCCGTTGCAATAAACGATTTAACGGTGAGAAATCTTTTAGAAAATTGATACATAAACGTTCCAGCCATTCTAATAAATATATTTTTAGGGTGACATTGCTACTTGTGCAGCGACATGGTTACATGTGTGGAGTATAAATGGAGAAGAGTTGGCCAGCGTAAATACTTGTGTTGGAAGAGCGGATAGAATGCAACAGATATTGTGTGTAGCTTTTAGCCAAACTCATGAATGGGATTCCCAAAATGTTATAATGACAGGGTCTACTGATGGTGTAGCACGAGTGAGAATCGCCTTATTAATAAACATTTTATTTTCATAAAGATATTATTTTTAAATGTCTTTAAATTTATCAGATGTGGTCAATGGACTATGTACAAGTACCAGCTGAAGAAGAGAAGCCAGAAGAGGTTGATGCTAATAAAGATAAAAAGGAAGAACAAGTGAAAGAAGAAGATAAAAAGGAGACCACAAAGAAACGCGTCCATGAACTTGTTAAACAAATGAGTATATCAACTGAAGGATCAAGTACATATAATCAATTTCAATTTTTCTATTATTATTTTAATGCATAGAGAAGATTAAATGGTTCTGGTTCATTTGTTTTTAGGTACGTTGGCAAAGAGCGGCTCTGAAAGTAGTCTGTCAGAGACTGAAAATGCAAAAGAAGCAGCAAGATCCCATGAAGAGAAAGAGGAATGTTCCGATAATGAGTCCAGTAATGGATCTGTCAACAAACTTTCTCCTCAAAGTAATGCATCTACTGTTGTACTGAGAAGAAAGAGTCGCGGTAATCCATTGTTTAGAAAGAGCGAAGGCGGAGGACGTGCTGATAGTGAAGGAAGTCAAATCAGGTAATGAACTATTCCTTAACGTTTTAATTTAATTAAATAAAATATTAAAATGATCTAATACCTTTTCTTTTGCAGTGAAACCACTAATACTACTGTTGATTCTGAAACTGTAATGAGAACAAGCAAAAGTGACACCAGCCTTACTGATAGCTTCGTTGTAGTGACAGAAGCTGACACTAAGCCTAAACGAATGAATCCACAAAATATCTTACGAGAAGGTTTTAAATGGCAAAGGCAATTGGTTTTCAGAAGCAAATTGACCATGCACACTGCCTATGATCGAAAGGATAATGCAGAGCCTGCGTCAATCACAGCATTGGCAGTATCAAGGTAAAATTATTTTGCTTACAAAGAGCAAGTAACCATCGCCATATGGCATAATTGATAAATCATCGTGATTCATTACTTTTAGGGATCATCGAACGGTATATGTTGGAGACACGCGAGGACGTGTTTTTTCTTGGAGTGTTTGTGAGCAACCTGGCCGAACTGTCGCGGATCATTGGTTAAAAGATGAGGGAGCCGATTCATGCGTCGGATGTGGAGTCAAATTTAATCTTTATGAAAGAAGACATCATTGCCGTAACTGTGGACAAGTATTTTGTTCAAAGTAAGAAATAGATTGTTGCAATTATTCTGAAATTTTAATATTTTCAATATTTCATAATCCACTTATTTTATAGATGCAGCAGATTTGAATCTAAGATTTCGAGATTAGGTATTTTAAAACCAGTGCGGGTGTGTCAAGGATGTTACTCAACGCTGCGTACCCAGCATTCAACAGAGAGTAGCAATTAATGGGACGATGCTATCACCAATTGCAATATACGTGAGACAATTTAGATAAAGGGTTAAGATGATTTGTACATAGGCATAAGATGATGAAATTGAGTTTTCTTATTTGAAGTTTTTTTTCAGTGAACAAGTCGATAGATCTGTCACGCGTTTATTCCTCGTGTAAATATTTGTTGCTGCAGCTTGAATTTATTGAAATTTTTTGACAGATTTCTCGATAAATACGAAAATGTTATGTGCAAATTGAGCAATTCATTATTGCAACAAATGGACATTATGCAGAAAGTAAAAATCGAGTAGGCACTGAAAAACTCAGTAATCCATTACTTTTTGTAATACAATTTTATACTAGTCTGCTTTGTGGTGAAACTTTTTCTTCTACAAGATTCACACTTGTTGTAACAACCAAAAGAGACGTTAATCATTATTTATCTGTGATTTTTACTTTCCACACACACGCAAACTTGCAAGTTTGCGTGTGTTGGAACTTGATAAAAGTGATTTTTATTTTACATATATAGTTATATATAGAATCCATTAAAGATAGTTTTTATCCAATTGTAAAACACGTTAGCGTACATTTACAGATTTTTTACTTTTGTTGATTGAAGACTAGGAATTTTACTTTACATTATACATAATTTCATAAATATTATGTCTTTTTGATTTACGCCACAAGGAAGACACGACATAAATAAATAAAATATAGATGTACGATTTTTATTTAAATAATCAAGAGGAATAGTGCAACAAAAGAAAATGTATTTTACACAAATTCCACAACAAAGTAGAGCTTTTAAGAAACTATGTATCAATGCAAAGATAGAGATTACAATGAAAAACCACGCAGTGAAGAAATGTTTTGTGTCAACCTTGAGGCTTAATAAGTATAGAGTATATTAAACACTATAATAGACAATACCGTATCTTCATAGGAAAATCGCGAACCATAGTTTCTAATAGTGACACCACGAACAATGAAGATTATAAAAGAGATCCCTCACACACAATTGTTTACAAGTTGGAATAGAAAACAAATTTACGAGTATATAAAGTCTGTAAAATGAGAACTCTTGCTTGTCTCATTGCAAGAGAAACCATATGAATTTAACGATTAAAAAGTGCTAATGACATGGTTGGGTGCAATATATTTTGTGTAAAACATAGGATGACTTCAGACGAAATTCGGTCCTAAGTATTCGTCGATACCGCGATGGATTGTTCTTTTAATGTAACAAAGGCGATAAGTCAATTGAGAAATGTTCCAGTTTTGAGGCACAAATTTTTAAGTATTAAGTTTTCCAAATGAAGCGAGAAAGGCGTAATAGAAATTCGAACTGTAAATTCAACCACTGTGCTGATTGAAAAGTACGTATATATGTGAAACTTTAGAGAAAAGTTTGACGTCGGTGTTTGAATATTCCAATTGATAAAATATGTAGATATGTGCAAATCATTACAGACTCAACTTGTAATCATTGTTCATAAAATGTGAAAACTGAAGGAGTATAGAAGAGTATTTCCACGCTTGAATTCGGGGCATATCTGTTGCTTCTAAAATTTTAAATCAATATATATCATTTCATATGTAGTGATTATAATATGGTAAACTCTGGAACAGATTACTTACTTTCTTAGAGCTTATAATCGTTACAGCCTTGTATTGTTAGTTCTAAATCTTTATCTTTTAAATTGAATATTTGATTATTCCTCCGGATGCTATCCGGATCTCTTAATAATTAAAAAATTGGAAATTAAATATAAAATAGAAGCAAGTTACTCAGTCAACAATCAACATCAACGTCTTATCTTATAACACACGTTTTTAAGTCAGTATTCTTGGCATTGATCTGGCTTCCTCGAAAAAATTATGAATTTGACTGAGCCACGTACAACTTGTTTTTCCTTGTCTCTTCGATTATGCAAGTTTCTGAAATGAACTTCAAAATTTCCGATCGTTGTTAATGTTATAATCGAATGCATATTGAAAATTATAGAATAATAATTTGATTCGCCGTTTTTATATAAAAATGACAGTTTTTCTGGAAATCCACTTTTGAAATGATAACATTGAGATGATAAAAAATGTATCAAAAGGCACAAAAATAATTTCTAGTCAGATGTGATGTGTTAAACTGTCATTGAGCATTGTTTTACTATGAGGTATACATAAATTATCTACATTAATAATCGAATATAACTTTTTATTAATTATTATATTATTGTATTGTTTAGCAGTATTATTTAAGATTGCGTTCATATATTATTTGTACATATATAAACTTTATATAAGACGATCTTTTTGTATACAATTTACTGTACATTTTTTCCATATGAGTGAAAACGTTATTTAGTCCAGTGTATCATGGCGGACTCTTTGTATTTTAATGTAAAAGTGCGATAAATCAATCGTTGGCTGTGCTGCAAATTATTCTGGACACGCGAAAATCTTACCTACCTTCTCTAAACGCATTACTAAAATGAGAAGAATAAGACTTGCAAACCTTTATATAACTAATCAAGTTCCACTTAACTTCAGGGATTATACCTATTAAATTCACTTCGAATCCCATTCTTTTGCTTTTTCACTTTCAATCTCGAGTCAACTTCTTGCGTCAAAGCCGAGAGTATTTTAAGTTTAACTTCCTTTATCAATCTGTATTGACAAAGAGGAGGCTGTTTTAAACTTTGCATAATTTCTCATTTTTGTCGAAGAAGTTTGTTATTTTGTATAAAAAATAAAATGGTTTTTGCATAATATGAATACTGCCAGACAATGAAGCAAAGTAGTACTTTTGTTACGAACACGATAACAGTATATAAAATTTACGCGTATTTTACAAATTCGGATTATTCAATATTAGAGATAAGTGCTTGCAAAAATGGTCTCCTCTTCAGAACAAATTATTGAAAATAAAAAATTATCATATGGCTTTACGTGAAGTTCGAATCTGAAGGACTGTAATTTAAGTGTGTCTATTAAAGAATGGTGTAAAAGTTCATATACCTATAAGTAACCATAATTTCATCTATATGACGACAGCCGGTATGTCCAGTTGATTGGATTTGATAGACAAATCATATAAAGAAAGAAGCTAAATGTTCAATATTCTGATCGAAAACTGTAAATATAAGTACAGCAATGCCTTAGCGAATGTTTAATAACAAACAAATCTCAACATAAGAGATTATAAGTAGTGGTATTTGACACATTACTGCAAGATTTTTCATTAAACATCCGCGAAGGGATCAATTGTAAGCAAACAGCATCTAAAGCTCATTGCAAAGCGATGAAAAACGAATTGCATAGTCTTTAGAAAATTATACATATAATATAATGATATACATAACATGATACCAGTGCTCTTGGTGTGAATGGTACTGTTTGACTGATAAAGGCTCTTTAATTGATATGTATGTGAGCACATTCACGACCTCATTATAGTTAAAAAGAAATAATTATATATACATACACGTAAACGAACACAGGTACACATGCCGAAAAAATTGTCATTTACATTGTATGTAGATAGACCTGTCGTACTATAGTAAATGCTTGGAAGATATTGTATAGTAGATGTTGGTCAATAATACATAAATATATATATACATATATTATATAAAAATTATACTGAATGGACAAAAAATATTGCGTTTTCATTTCAACTCTTTCACGATTTTAATCCACACATCTTTGTACATACATATATATTTCCAGTATTTACGAAACGAGTTACAAAAACACTTTCATGTAACTTTTCTAAAGCTATTTTACATATATCTTATTACTGATGATTAACGCTTACATAAATGCAATAAACAATTAATTTGAATCACAAAGTGAATCAGCCATAAAACGTAGATATAATTGTTATATAATAAAAATTAAATTAAGTAAAAAAGATAAAACTTAAGTAGTATGGTAAATTACTCAGTCAAGTTTTATAAAATTTTTCATAATGTAATCAAATCCCCTTGCATGAAAGCACATGTTTGTCGATGCGATGAGGGAAAAATTTGCGTTTGCATATTTGACACATAACTAGTTCAGATTTGAATTTGTCCCAATCAATTTCCGCTACAGCAAGTTCTACACGGAAAAAAAATATTTTTTGAATTGTTATTTCTAACATTTCCAGTATAAAGCATAAAAATTTCTTTAAACATAGTGGATGTAATAAAAAAAGCATACCTTTTTTGGGAGGTGAAAAACGTTTTTTTTCTGCTAATGCAATTATGTTTCCTGATGCATTGATAGGACTCCTTGCTAACTGATGTTTAGGAACCATTGGATTCAAGCTTACATCCTACAAGAAAATAACTTTAGTATCACTAATCATATTATTAAAAGTGTAGTGAAATGAACGACTTACTAAAGTATCAGCACTAGTGCCAGCACTACTTTCACTAATATTTGATTCAAATGACAGAGAATTTGCATTATGATTGGTGTGAGGAGAAAGTCTATCTTCTTTCTCAACTTGATTCTGGGTGTTGGAATCAATATCTTGACTGTCAATCTCTTTTGCAATATCTTGATTGTCAATATCTTTTGCAATATCTATATTCTCTTCTACTTTTATTGGTTTCAAGTTGTTAATTAAAGGTTTTGGCGAGTGTTGGACTTTACCTGGTTTTAATTCAGAACTTTTGTCTTCGGGTGAGACAGATCTTGATTTTACTTTTGCAGTACCGGAAGCATCAGCATATTTTCTTCGCATAACATGTTGATCAGGTGAAACAGATTTTGATTTTTTTCTTGTAGCATGTGGAGAATGGACAACTTTTTTTGTTTTTGGCAAAAACACATCATCATTTTCTTCACTGATATTTGTTATTAATATAGCAGGATTTTGTTGTACTGCAATTTTCTTTCTCATTATTTCTTTTTTTTCAGTTTGTTGCGATACCTTAAGATTATCTTCTGGTTCAACTTCAACACTTTTTTCAGGGATCCTTAACTTTCTGGTACGTTTTGCAATAGGAGTTTGCGAAAGAAGTTGAATTTGAGATTTTGCTATTAGCTTAATATTTTCTTCAGAATCTAAACGTTCTATTTCTGTAGTTTTTGAATCTCCATTGTCTGTATCATTTACATCAACAACATCATCAGAATCTTGAGTAAATAACCGTCTCCTAGTTTCAAATGTCAGAGGACTTGCAGGATATGGTTTATCTGAATTTCCCATTCCTGTGCGATCTCCAAATGGACTAAACATGCCTCTCTTAGCCTTTTTTTCCGATGCATGAAGAGATTCTTGATTTAAGGTCAAACGCCCAAACTTTTCCAAAGCTTTCTGACCATCTTGTGAGAGAGCAGCTTGTTCTATATTTTCTTTCTCTGGTTCCTACAAATTACATATATTTGACTAAGAATCTAATTTAATTATTACCATCAAACATCAAGTTAATTCAATAATTTACCTGATTCATACATAGAGCATCATTACACCTGCAGAACTCTTGACACATTATACCCTTCTTGACACAGCCACATATTTTGTTGGAGCAGTTACCTTTACAACTACAGCCTTTATTATTTTTCGTCCCAGATCTTGGACTCGCTATTTTATCATTTTTTATTTTCAGGGTATTTCTCTCTAATAATCCCATCTTTACAACATCATTTGTTACAACATTATTGTTTTGACTTTTTAAAAGTTTGATCTCACTTTTTAACTCAGTGATGTGCAACTTATGTTCAGCGAGTTCTTGCTCCAGTAACTCTATTCTCTTTTGATAATTTGAAATCTTGCTATCATAATCAACATCTTCAGTTTGAATACTTATGGATACTAACTTTACACTTGATTCCCTGCAATAAATATAGATATTTTCAACCACATATATAGTAAAATTATCATACTTTTGTATTTTTAAATATAATAACAATGTCACTCACTTAGATTTTGCACTGGCAGCACGAGTTTTTTTCGGAGGCATTATCAATATTTTCGCGGTAACAGCTAAATAATCGTTGATCGTTCAATTCCCTCTATACTTTATTAAATTATTTACAAGGATTAGGTAGTCCTGGCAAAAGTTATAACAAAACAATGGGGGGTATGTTTTTGATCTGTAACCGTCAAAACCGGCTAAATCCAGCTCCCGGACATTTAAAAATGCGACGTTGCTGAGGAATGGGACAGGATGCAAACGCGCAAGGACTGGTCGATAGCAGTTGCGGATTCGCGAATATATATATATATATATATATATATATATATATATATATATATATATTATCGCAAAGTGTTTGATGATTTGGCAATCTCGCATTCTCGCGTTCAAAATGTTTTTTTGTCAGTTAAAAATTGCACAGCACCATGGTATAATGAATTAATAGTATAGATAGTATTGTAATGATTTGACAGCATGTACAGCATGTATTCGTTATTCATGAGTTTATAATAATTTTTTAAAACTTGGTCATAATTATAATAACAGTAAAATTATTAAAAAATATAAATGCAAACTATCTCAAATTTCATATTCTTCAAATAATGATCTACATATATAGATTTTTCTTAAAGTCTATATTAATGCTTTACGTTTTTTAACGTTTTAAATGTCTTTAATATTAGGAGCGCCCTCTTTTTAGTATCTTCCACTTTGTTATAGGAGAACAGCTGATCTCGGATTCGACTCGAATTTTCGTGCACGTGTATTCGCACATACACGCTGCAGTGCCTACTGATGCAAGCCCGTGCCCATTGCAAGCTCATCATGAGAATAAGATAATTGTTGTTAACTTGAATCAATCGAAGGGTAATCCATACAAAATGGCTCGAGTGATTAATTTTTTCAAAATTATTAGAAACAATTGGAAGAAGTCGGTTGTCGGAGCCGCGGCCTTTTCCTATGGCGTTTCTTATAGTATGGATGCTTATGAGTGAGTTTTTATTTGTGATTTCATTTAAATCAAGAAAATATTTACTGTTAATTGTAACTTGAGTCACTAGAAGTGTTGTTTAATTCATGGTCTCTATTATGATGGTATATTGTTGTTCAGTTCAAAGCATCAATCATCAATTAATAAATTCTAATTTAAACACTCTAATTTTATAGAACAGAACAGATTATGAGAGAATATTCTGAAGAAGCAGCCAAATACGGAGATCAACCTTTGCCAACCCAATTAAAACCTCAACATGTTACTGTAATTCTAAATCCCGTGGCTAAGAAAAGGTTATTGTTGTCATAAATTTACTAAAGTATCATGAGTTTATTTCTTAACTTATATTAAAATAATTTGAAATTCCAGGAAAGCCAAGAAATTATTTGAAAAGTACTGTGAGCCTCTTCTACATTTGGCTGGATTCGCAGTGACAATAATTCAAACTCAGTCTGAGAATCAGGCTCGAAATCTGATTGCAAACTTGAATACTCACACTGATGCAATAGTTGTAGCTGGTGGGGATGGCACACTGTCAGATGTTGTCACTGGTATAATGAGGAAGTACAAGAACAATGCTTCAGCAGCTAAACAATGTCCTATTGGAATTCTGCCTTTGGGTCAAACTAACAGAGTTGCTGATTCGCTGTTTAATGGATATGAAGATTTAGCAGAAGTTCGAGAACTTGCTGATGCTACAATGGCAGTAGTAAGAGGAAAAACGAAATTGATGGATGTTTTAGAAGTAGAATTGTTAGAGGTAATGATCAAAATTCCGTCATAAGATTATTATATTTATTATAATATAAAATTTTAAAACATTCATCATTTTAGAAAGATTCAGAACAAGCTCCAGAATCTATTTATGCCATAGGGGCTATAGAATGGGGTGCCTGGAAAGATGCTCATTCAAGACAAGATAAATATTGGTATTGGGGTTCTTTGAGAAGGTCAGATTTGTTTAAAACAATTGCAAATTATAATATCAAAATAGAATACCTGTATAAAAATAAACTTTAATATTTACAGGTATGTGACATATGTGTTCAACGGATATAAGAGTGATATCAATTGGGACTGTAATGGTGTTATACGTTATTCAGATCCTTGTAGTGGTTGCTCAAAATGTTGTCAAGAACAAGAAAAACAATCCCCATCTGGCAGGAGATGGTGGCATTCATTTGTACCGATAATTAAAAAAACTGGTAAATATGCAAAATAATGGCTTATAAAACGCTTGAAAAAAAATTTAATAAACGTGATATTTTGTAGATGAAAAAGCTATAGATTATAGCAAAGTAATAAATGAAAACTGTGGAGTGATTCGAGAAATTCCCGTGTCCGCAACCGAATTACGTATCACAACTCAAAATGTAGACCAAAAAAACAATAGACTTATACCCTCTGTCACCATTGAATTAGGTAATAACTCATATTATTCATATATGTTATGGACAAAAAATTATGCATTTCATTATTTTTCAGGTCCTGATAGTGTCAATTACACTGATTTTGTTACTGAAGGTTGGCGAAGAATAAAAGGAATTAAAACATTAGTTAATAAAACTTTAGAAGCAAAAGACATAGAAATTCATCCGCTGAAATCAGATGAGTTTGTAAGTATTTTATATGAGCGTTATAATAAGTGGTATATAACAACTTATTTATTTTTGCAATTTTCGTTTTTTCATAGGCTGATAAAGAAAGTTCCTTTTACATAGATAATGAAGAATTTGAATTAAAACCGGCAAAATTTAGATTAATTCCAAAAAATGTAAAGGTGTTTTGCCTTGATGATCAAGAAAAAAAATGATCTAAACTATGTAAATATAAAATATGTATATAAATTTTTAATTAATTACAGAAATCTATAAAAAAAACAACAAACAATTTTATTTTAAAAGAGATGTATTTATATATTTTATAAAAAACGATTTTCGTCAAAAATAATTCTTATGTTATGAATGTACGTATTTTTGCTATCATATCTTGTACATTCTTGTAAAAAAGGTAACATGCACCAATTTTTAAAAAGTACAACTATAAATGAAATATTATGAATTTGATATTCAATGATATTCGTCGCATTTACAAAAGTTGTAAAATAATTTATTTGTCGTCATAGTGTCATATATTAACATTAATTCATTTATACATACAAAAATATGAAACTTAATAAGAACATAAGACAGTATTGTCGAAACAATTATGTCTATGATTATGACAAAACAGCTATAACTAATGAGTATAGTTTTGATCTTTGCATTCTGTATGAAAAATACTTTATACTACTTCACGTTTTAAGCTTAAATTACTCTGAAAAATCAGCACTACAAATAGTTGCGAAGATAAATTAATTTTAAAAAGACGCGAAAATGGAACTATGCGATTAATACTTATATAACTATTTTTGTACAAAAAATAATATATATGGCAAACATTGGAATACGATTGGGATACTGTTGGCTATAGGAATACAAAATATAAAAAAAAGCTTATTCTATAAAGTTATTACATCACATGTCATGATAGTCAATTTGCTTCAGATCTATGACACGTTGAAGCTACGTTTGTACTTTCTTGGCACAGATCATTATTGCAATCTCTCACTGAAGGTCTAAGAAAATGCAACAAAGGAGTTGCAGGACTCTTTGGCGTTTTTCGTGGCTCTGTAGATTTTGACCTACTTGTCCTACGAACTGGTGTAGTATTATTTTTTGGTCCAGGTAGCTTTTCAGTACTTTTACTATTTCCTTGAGCATATCTTTCTTTTCTAATTTTCGTTAACCAGTCAATATTTTCTTTTGATTTCTGTGGCGACATTTCTAATAAATGAGGAGCAGTTCCATCAATGACAAAGTTTGGTAAATTTGATGTGGGCGAAAAAGGCGTCCCCATATCAAGTTTTCGAGATGTACTTGGACCAGGCTCATCAGATTCATAACCGTTAGGTGATTTTTTTTCCGGCCTATCTATTTTGTTACCTGGACTAAACAGTCTTCTAGCTCCTCTATTATCTATATTCGGGCGCTTAGCAGGAGCTTCGAAGTTTTCTTGAATAGGAGATAAAATTGATTTACAATCCTCTGACCAATAATCATCAGACATTTGTGCATGACTTCTTTTGACAGATCCAGCGTTATTTTGAGAATCTTCTAGTCCATTGAGATTCGGAGTATTTCCTATTGAAAATTTAATAATATTTTTATTTGAATTTTATTAAATTACTTTTAAAATATTTGCACATACCAGGAGTAATGTCAGATCCTGATGAGTAATCTTTATTAGTCCTGGGTCTCGTCACTGTAGGGGTTGTTTCTAACATCGAAACTTCCATTGGTTTTTCCAAAAATAGAGATACGGCTTCTGCAGTACCACGCAGATTTATTTGTTCATCATCACTAAAATGTTCTTTTCCAACTCGCCAGATTCGATGGTATGAATCGTCTGAACATGTAATAAGCTAAAACAAAAGTATTACAATCATAAAATAGTTGGTGATTTTTTTAAACATCAGACAAATTGGTAATAATATTCGTTTGATTTTTACCTTTGGCTCACCTAGACTGCACCATGCAACACAAGTTACTTCTTCCCTGTGACCAGAAAGTTTTAATAAAGGAGTGCCTGGCCTCTTTGTATGCCAAATGTAGGCAGATTCATCACTTGAGCCACTGGCAAGATATTTACCATCAGGACTCAAACACGCTTTCACATAAAACGTTAAGTTTCTATGACCAAAGTATTCAGCAACTACAAACACATGAATTAAATAACATTCTTTGCATAAAAATTATAAATAGAATTGTATTTAATTTACCAGGTTTAGAAGCATAAGATGACATATTATAAGCATATATTGTATTATCCATACAACTTGCATACAATGTAATGCCAGCTGGGCACATCAGTAATGAAGTAAAACCATTTCTGTTACTTTTTCCTCCATAATGCATAATATGTTTGGCCATAGGTTCTTTTTTGAGTGTTCCATAATATTTTCGAAGATCCCATGCTTTTATCATCCTTTAAATAATTTGAATCATTAATTTTTGCTACTAATATATAAGCGTATGAATTTTTCAGCTTAGATTAAAATTACCCATCTCCTGTAGAACATGATATGAGTGTATTGTCATCTTGAAAAACCAATCCTGTAATACTTTGAGGTTGATTGTTTCTTGCTTGAAGACGTGGGTTTTTATGAAACCTTGGCCTACTAGAGTAATCTGCACAATGAGCGTTATATATAGTGTTGTCAGGCTTTGGTTGCAAATTGTAATTTGCCCTGATATCCCAGATCATAATTGCTCCATCTCTAGCCCCAGTTGCAAAGACAGCTTAAAAAAAATTCAACACATTATATTATGAAAGATATCATCATTTATGAAGAATTAAATAAAATACCTTTATCTTCATGTCTGAAAACAACACTTTTAATACTGCGAGTATGACCACAAAATATTTGTGACATTTTTATAGTTGATTCAGTTACATCCCATAAGCGAGCTGAGTGATCGCCTGATGCAGTTATCAGTTTCATTTCTTGCGGCATCCACGCGAGATCAAATATCGCATCAGAATGAGCCTATAATTAGTAAATAAAATTCAATTTTAATTTTAATTTGTTAAAAACAAAATGTGTCATTCAATCTGTACAACTTATTAATTTATATTTAAAATACTTATTTACCTGCGTCCCTTCCAATGGTTTATCTGGGTCATGATCAACTGTGACTTTGGTATTTTGAAGTGCAATTTTTCCATCTTCATTGGCAAGAGCTATAATATCCTCGTGGCCAGGTTTTGGAGAAAAACGACACGCGAAAACTGGTGGTTCCGCATTGAAATCTGGTGCTTCAGTATTGGGAGAAATTCCTTTGTAAATGTCTTTCTCGTGACATTTTAAACGCAGTAGGGCAACGTCATAATCTTTGTTAAATTCTAGACAATGATTATTTTTAATTATTTAAAAATCTCTCGATTACATCGCAATAATAATATATTAACGTATATTACTCGAAACTAAACATGTGTAAAGTAGTTCATGTGTGTAAGTATTGATATAACCTATAGCCAAGTCGAGGCGGTTACACAATAAAGAAAGAGTAAGTGTGTAAGTATTTCACGATTTACACAAAGAATTACTTACGTAGACCTTTTTCTCGTTTAGCAATAGCTGGAACGATGTTCATTATGTTATTATTTGTCACTACATGAATGATTTGATGGTCAGCACACGTCTATTAAGCGGGAAAACCTGTCATTTTTCCCGCAAAATCTAAATCTAAATACGCAATATTCATTAAAATTTTGAGAATTATCTTGAACTCGCGGCCGTGACATGCGCGAGGTATTCGTTTTATATATGGCGGCGCTAATATCGTTATACGAGAGACGTATATAATTCAAACAGCGATACTGAAAAGTTGAATTAAATTCATCTTAACTACTTATAAGGTTTTGATTTGCTCCAAATTCTACTAAAATTGAAATAATTTCAAACTTTTAATTATTATTTTGACAACGTGTAACACATTTAATTCATCAATAAAAACTTATTAAACACTATTTCTGTCCGGAATATCAATATTAGGTCTAGTTTACAAATAGTTATCTGCCTGTTATCTGCCTGTTATCTAATAGTTATCTGGTAGTCCAAAATTATGCGAGAATCCGAAGGTGGCCAAATTTACTCGTTGCCTACTTCACACTATTTACATTACATACATCGCGTATCGGCGGATCGGTGTATATACGCGTCAAAACGGTTGAGGTTATGTGACGCAAAATGCCCGCGACAGGTCGCATAGTTGTAAATTATATTAATTAAAAATCATAAGTTTTGTGTTGAAAAAGCAAAAAATATCACCACAAATGTTTCAGATTAAAAGGGTGTCATGGAAAAACATCATGAGGACAGCAACGCTGTTGTTTGTTTATCTCAATCGTATAACGATGGAATTCAAAAGTTTGCTATTGTTTATTTGTTCAAATAAAATTTTTATGATCTTTATTCAATAAATATTTTATTTTTATTAGAATTGTGGGAAATGAGCAGGCTATCCCCTTTGATTTTGAAGTACCCCAACACATATTGGAGAGACGAAAACTTTTGTGGAATGGTTTATTTCAGAAATACTCATCAATGGTTAGTGATTGTTTATAATGCTTTTTAAATTTTATTAATTATTTAACGATTTCATGTTATGTACATTGAAATGCTATATATATATATATATTTATTCAGTGAATGATTGTTTAACGAGAGTAGAAAATTGATTGTAATCATGATAATTATATAATTTAAATACCATAGTGTTATATAATATTTTAATTAAATCTACTAATTTATAGGTCTCTGAAGTTGCATTTAACATAAGGACTATGAAACCAGAGGAAGTAAAAGATATGCAAGAAGTTATGGAAAAACCTACAGAACCTCGTATGCCAATGCGCAAATCTATGTCAATGGTGCAATATTGGGTCGATACAGGCAATCAACCTTACATGGAAAACTTTAACGACAGAACTCATTCGGATCCTGGGTCTTCACTTGCAGAAGAAGAAATCGTAGAATTAGATGAAGATGCAATTTTCCCATCTGCTAGTATAAATTCAAGTTTGAAAAGAAGGTTTGAAACAGTAGGTGTTTCCAACAGTAAGTTAATGAGGATAGCTAGCTCATCAAGTAGCTCAGTGGATACTGCAGCTTATATTTTAGCCAATAACAATACTACCAAACAGGCAGAAACCTTGGCAATTGTTGAAGGATCTAAAGATGATGATAAAAAGCAAAATAACCTTTTGCAACCATTGAATCTCGTTAATAGTGTAAATAGTATAAATACAAGTGGTAACAAAATTGAAATGTATCAAAAGCACATTTTAAGTGAAAATACTGTAAAAAGAAGAGATAATACATTGAAGGTTAATCATTTAAAAAAAAATGTAAATAAAACTAATGACGATCATCAAGAGTTTGATGTAGACGCAACTGAAATTGTAAGTGATGATTCGATTAGAGAGCAAGTAAATGGCCATCCATCAATTTTGGTCAGTGACAGTGATGAGTCAGTTATTAAGAGTAGATTGAGTACTGGTGTACAACGAAAAAAATTGTACAAAAATACGGAATCTCCAGCAGAATTTACACCAGCGTCTGAAGCAGCCTCCAGTCACAGAGCACCGAGGTTGTCTATCAAACAGTGTGAGCATCCAGCATTTCAAACTCCTAAGTTGTCCAGGCCAAGTTACCTTGTTAGACGGGCTAGGCAGAGATTTAGAAAAAAGAAAAATCGTAATTCGTTATCAATAAAAATGTCTTTATCAAAAACTGATGTAAACAAAACATCTATCAAACTTGATAGTACTAAAAGACAATCAAATATTAAATCAAATAAAACAAAGTTTGATAATTTGACAACAAACCAAAACAAGCCTGACAAAAATCTAAATTGCAGCAGTTTGGATAACAATAGCAATGATAGTAGATTAGGACAACAACCTCTAGATAGGAGAAAGGGTTCAGATGTAAAAATATCCTTAGATTATAGCAAAAGATTTGATCTAAAAACTGTGTATTTAACTCTTCATAAATTACCATACATATATGGAAAGATTAAAACTTATTCTGATGATGCAAAGAATTCAGTAAATAAGATTCAAAGAGAGAAAGAAGAAAAAAAATTATCGAGTATCAACCAGAACGGGATTAGAGAGCAGAATATTGCTTTTTTAGATAACGAATCATCAAATGAATCATACAGGAAGTTAAAAAAATCTCGAAAAAGATATAATCAATCACCCACTCAGCAAACTACTCCTAAAAGTACTAAAAAAAGTAATTTGAAAGCAAGGGTTGAGAAAATATTAGCATTTAAAGAAAATGGAAATAATGGTGAAAGCATTATTGCAGATACAAGTCCAGTTGACTCTGAAAAATCCAATTCTGTTTTAGAAAGAGTAAAAGTAGTAGAGACAGAAACTAACAATGTTTTGATGACTTCTCAGAATAAGTTAGCTGCCAAAAATTCTCATAAAGATAAAAATAAAATTGTATATGATAAATCAGTGAAATACGTGCTGGTGCTATCTTCTTCTGATGAATCTGAATCAATTATACCACTTTCTAGCAAAAAGTTAAAGAAACGATCGTTAAAACGAAAAACGAATATTGATGAAAAATTAGATGATAGCAGTGAACACGAGGCAGAAAAGTTATTGCTAAATCTCAATAGAAAAAATAGTTCAAAGTTGAAATCTACAGAATTGATGAAATCTCATGAATCTGAAAAAGCAATTGTTTTTAATTCAACAGTTGATCAACAAACTATTTCACAATTTGTAGAGAAAGAAAAAATATTACCAGTGAAGAAAAAACTCGTTGACTCGAAGAGCAAAAAAATGAATAATGAGGACAAAGCTTCCGCTGTTTCTCCTGGAGCAAAGAAAAACGTTCAGTGTATTACCGATACTTTATCCAGTGAAAAAGAGCAAGTATCAACTGCAATAGAATGTCAAAATAAAAATAAAAATGAAGCAATCAGTACTAAGTTAATTAACAAGCCACTGAAAAGAATCAATAAAACTAATAATTTCGACAATTTAGTTGAGAAAATAAGGAGTAAATCAAATAATGACAAGAACTCACGTGATTCTTTGCTTACTAAGAAGCAGGAAAAAAGTCCAACACAGTCTGACAAATTATTTAAAGAAAAAAATAATGTAGCAAAAAAAATTAAATTAAGTCCTGTCACAAAAAGTAAACACTCTGTACAGAATAAAGAAGCAATATTGGATAAAGACTGTCAAGATCTCAAAGAATCAAATTCAAACAGATCAACTGTCCCAAAATCTAAAAGAGATACAACTAAAGAGAACAAATTGTCAGTAACAAATCAATTCAAAAGAAAGACTGATGAATTTCTGATATTATCTGATGATGAATGTATTATACCATTGAAAATGAAGGCTCAAGGAGAGTAACTGCTCATGGAAGTAGCTGTTTAGGTATTTAAGAAGTTTTGAGGAAAGATTTTTAATTTAGTATAAATAGTAATCGACGCAATAAACCATTTATTGCAGAGTAAAAATGTAAATTTGTATATGTTAATTTTTTTAAGCTTAATGAGTCCTGTACAGATAAGTATTAGGAACTTGAGAAAATCAATTGATAAGAAACAAAGTTTTTAAAACTAAAAGTATAGCCTTTAGACTTATTAAATATTGTATTTACTGTTGTTCTTCTTAGGACTAAAATTATTTAAATAAAATCAGACAATATTGTGTATAAAGTATTTCATTTTAGTGTATCTAGACGAGTATGTATATTAAAAATGTGCTTACCCGTACTTATGTAAAAATAATTGGTACAAAGATTAATTTGCCAGTAATTTCAGAAAAGGTCTTGCAATACCTTAAAATTTTGTAATATAGGTAACGAGAAATTGTGACAACTTAATTTTGGTGTAAAAAATCAGTAATGTCTCTATTTTTTTATAACTTACAGAACAAGTTTGAACTTTGACAGAAAAATGTAAAAGTATTTTTGAATCTGATATGAACAACAACGCTCATTACATTATTTAGTTATTACTCAACTGCTGTGTACGATTCGAATCTCTTAGTCGATATAAATTTCATGCCCCAGTGTATATAATAAAATAAATTTTGATAATTTATTATAAGCGTACATGACTGTAATATTTATTTTATACATCTAATTCCTTTAATTTCAGAAAATCGTCCACAAAGTTATAAACACCATCAACACATCAATGCGCGCTCTAAAGCGATCGCGATATTCTACAAGAAAAGCCAAACACAAGAATTCATGATTAGTCTGGATTTCAACGAATTGCACTACCGAGGATGTGATGCCTGGACAGTAGAAGGTGATGCGGCTGGGATACGTAACCTTGTAGCACTACGTGCTCCAATTTGACTTCTACGAAGCCGATGTTCTCAATGTCTTTGGTTGGATTCGAATCCAGTCGACAGCCGCCGTAAAGTGCCGGCCATATCCTTGTCCTCGTCAGTATCATCTGCATCCAGCCGATGAAGGATCCTTGCTCATCGGGCAAGTGCTCGAAGAATAAATACCTTCCGCCCTGGAATATTGGAAATCGTTTTAAAAACATTACGATTTATTGTCCGTAACTGGTACTTGAATTTTTTTCGAAAACTCACTGGTGCGAGTATCCTGCGAATTTCTTTGAGCGTATTGAGCGTCGATTTCGTCGAGCATAGACTTCGCGTCGTTACGACCACATCCACACAGCCGGTGGGTATTCCTTTCAACGAACTCCCATCGGCGATGATGAGTCTTTCAAAAATAACATGTTCGTACTGCCAGGCTCTGTCTCCGTTGACCAGGTAGTCTCCCAATTTTCGATTGCAATCGACTGCGATGAAGTGCGCGCCCTCGGGGTAGTATTGTATGTTATCGCCTGAAAAGGAAAAACACGATAGATTGACGATAAGAGTTATTGTATACAAAAGAGAAAAAAAAAATGAAATGTATATCGACCAGTTTTAACTCCGATTTCGAGTATTCTAATACTGTTCAACGAGCGCAGAACCTCGTCGTGCGAAACCATATGTTCCAGGGGTGCGAAAAGTTTTTTCTTGTAACTCGAGGCCAGTTCGGCGCACTCGGTTTCGAATCCGATGAGAAAAGCTTTGTAATTGCTTTGCCGGAATCTCGACCACTTCCACGAGATCAAGCTTGACAAGACGACGAATACGATCACGATAAGTCCGTACTTCGTGACGAGGTCACGCATCCACAGATCGATTGCGCTCATTTTTTAATGTCAAGCCCTTTCATCGTTCGACTGATTTGACTCCGTTTATTTTTTTCGAAAAGTCACTCGTACACGTGACGCGGAGAATAAACGGAAGCGCAGTTATATTGGTGCGACGTTTTGCGATCAACTGAGCGTGTATTTATGTCTACAGATGTAAGACAGTAATCTGCGAAGCTTGTGGGAATGCTTTCGTATCGTTTAAAGTCCAATGCTTACGCATGCGACTTGAGGTTCAATCGCGTACGATAAGATAAAAATTGTATATTTTATATTCTTGTTTAGAAAGTTTTTCGACGTTCTGTACAGTGCTTAATAATGGTAATAACAATTGTTACACGAGTGATTTTACCATTATATTTATTTCAGTGTGCAGATATCTCGAGATGTCATGCTATTGTTATTTTTTTAGAATCATTTTATAAAAAAATGTAAAATAGATTGGAACGAATAAACGATTGCAAATTCGCAATAATAATCTTGACATTATGGGTATTTTCTATGATAGTTTTTAATAAGCTTATTCGGTAAGCTTTGCGATAAAGATATTCATAGGTATTATCAACCGCAAAGTGTATATCTGAACCGCGAATGTCAATATATCATTTCAAGGTAGTACCTCTCGAGTATTGCATATTATAAATGTTAGAAGTGAATATAGCGTCCCTGACTTTTGGTTTACAAAAGAATCAGCGTGTCAAATTGCGCCCAGTCTGTGCTTTGTTTGGCTCGTGGAATGTCTACGAGAAATCCTACAGTGTATTCAATTTCATAAAATTGAATGTTACGCATTAAAAAAATTATACGTATATAAAGCAACGAAAAGTGCACGCGGTCGCATAATCGACAAATTATTTACAAAGCACATCCTCAATACAACATACAAGAGCCCTGAAAAAGCAATCACTCGACTTTAGCCGCAAAGCGCACATGCACACATACATCCTCGCACGTGTATACTCTCTCAGCGTACATAGCGCATTTATCCTGACAAAGCTACATACTCAGCGCGCGACGTGCGATCAAGCGCGAAAAGTCAAGCGCGCGAGTAGAATATCCGCAAGACAAAAGGCCCCTGCGAATGTCTACTCTCGGCCCCGCCAAGACAAAAAAGTTACGTTTATACGTACATACGTACGTATACGTGTAGTCAAGAGTGACCACAAACAAAACGGCTCCAGAGCGCGGATTACGTATATACTGCTGTTGCATCCGTAGGCGTTTTGTTGTCGCTACGTCGGGTGGGACGGAGGTTGGCCGTTTTCACGATGGCTCGCTGGCTCGTAAAAAATCGCGAGCTCGCTTTTTTCCCATCAGCGCGTGCGTGTGCGACTTTTACATGCGGCGAGCGTTTTTATTGTGCGCTTATATTTTTTTTTTAAATGCGGCGCTTGGATGCAGTCGCGAGAGTGAGCAATTATAAAAGGCCGTTCGAGGCCGGGGCAGTTCGAGAAAGACGGGATGTGGGGGTTGAAGATCGATTGGAAAATATTTGGCAGACTTGTGTACCGTCAATATTCGCAAAGTATTTTTTTTTCACAAGCGAATGAGAATTCGCAACGATTTTAAAATCTATATCGAAAGACCGCGCGCCGACTAAAATAGTTTTATCGAGAGATCAGTCGAGCCGCGGCGTTTATTCGTATTTAAATGTTTTTTTTTCTACTCGGCTAAAAAAGGAGATCGCGCTGATAGGCCGGTGTTTCGCTTCGTGCTCAGCAATAAGCTGTCGCCGCAGAAGCCCTCATCCTGTTGTATACATGTACCTGTGTACGTGTGTGAGTTAACTCTGCTGACGCGAGAAGAGCATTGTCGTCGTCGTCGAGTTGAGAGAGAGAGAGAGAGAGAGAGAGAGAGAGAGAGAGAGAGAGAGAGATGAGAAACGCGAACGAGGCGAAGAGTCTGCACAACACGACGACGCACCTGAGGAAAAAAACAGGTCAGCTACTGCTGTATTATATGCTGCGATACAGTCGTCGTTTTCATAATAGTTGTGCCTTCGCTGCAATTTTACACGATCGCAGAGAGATGGTGTCAGTATGCCTACGTATCGCCTATGAGTGACGTGGGATGAGGTCGACTTGAAATTATACGATTTTATTGGCTTCGGTTAAAATTATCCCTATTGTGTATAGTATATGCACTTTCCAAGAATATCGAAATGCTGTCAATCTACATTACCAACATGAGTCTGAAATATATTCGAAATATTTCAAATCTTCACACGTGACCCCCGAGATTTCGCGCAACGGTTTCAGTCGAGTTGGGAGCCGGGCGTGCCTACCGGTGAAATGCATTAGTCTTTGATTGGAAAGCAGAGTTAAGTAGTAAGTATGAACAATTTATCGGGTCTGGTGCTCATTATCGTTAACGATAGACGATAATATGTCCAGGGAGAAACTCGGTGCCGGCCGAGATGGGCGACTTGTACGGGGATACGACGGAGTTCGTTGTGTCTGAGGAACGAGCTGAGGAAGCTATCATCACTTTGTGGCAAAGTCAACGGTTTTCCTGTTCGAGCTAACGACTAATGACCTTCATCACCAGGTAGGTTCACGTTCTTATAAACAATAAAATATCATGTAAAATGTCATTGGCGTCATATTACCTAAGAATATCCGCCCCTGTCCCAATCGACGAAACCTATAAAATCCTCGCATGAGCAAATAAGATGGCGGCCCTCCGTTGACCCCCTATAGAAAAAACCCGCATATCGGTGATGCTTATTTATATACTCGACTGAAAACAAAAGGCAGCAATAATCCCGAGAACGATCTCCCGCTTAATCGAGAATGACAGCGCAGCATCTCTCTCTCTCTGCAGAATCCGAAATATTTCAACGTCACGTTACTCACTAATTACCACACACGCACGCATACACATGCATCTCGCGCGGCTCTCGCGTCTATAACCTAACACAATTTCCAGAAACTTAAAACCGCATCGCACGGCATAGTGTCACCCGCTTGATTGCTGCACATACATGTGCATATACGCGCGCCAGATGTGGGCGTCGTTGGCTCAGCGTTTTTTTTTCACCATCACGTCGCGTGCGATATAAGTATTCCACACACGTGTGTCGGGCGAGAGAGAAAGGAGGTGGAGAGAAGCGATTACGCAAAGCGTGGCGGTATTTAGTCGGGCTAATTGCGCGGCGAGGGTGTGCCCCATGTGACACGCGACACCGACGGCTCTCTCTCTCTCTCTCTATGTATAGTACCTATACGTGTGTGTAGCATTTGCGGAATCGCGGATGAAACGGTTATGCGGACAATGAAGGGGGGGGGCGTTTATTAGCGCACCTACCCTCCGTGTGTGTGTGTGTGTGTTTTTTGTGCCTCGGCGGGATCGAGGTCAGTTTTTGGTAATTTTGTAATAGGTGTGTAATTAGGATTGCTCGCGGCGCGACATATGCGGGGAAGGGTGATTCGGTTATTGTGCCGCTGGGCACTTACTTTCGTCCTGTCGGTTTTGCTGTTCGAGCAAAGGATGCTTTATTCACTGCCAGACACGCAGTTGTAGTTTTTTTATCACAATTATCATCGTCTTCATTTTTTCAGAGAATCAAATCGGTAAGCGCAATTAATTTAACCATGCATATCAAACGAGTAAAACCACGATTTTTCACCCAATACAAGCCATCCCTCGAAACCCCCCACGTGATAAATACGTAAATTAGTAGAAGCCCAACTTTCCAAGCAAAGAACACTGATCAGAAAATTTATCACGTCTCCCGTTCCGAGAGCTCGCGACATTTGGAAGCGATTCCGTAACAAGGTCCTCTGACTTTTTCAAAAAACACATGATGCGCGCCCGCGCGCTTTCGTCGCTCTCTCTTCCCCGAAAGACGCTTCCAAAAGCTTCTATAGCCCTTAATAATCCAATGCACAGTGGGTGACGCGTGCCTCTCTCTCTCCTGAAAAAAAGAGAAACTATCGCGCTATGAGGCGTGAGATTTTCTCCCCGACGCGCAACTCAACTCCTTGCCGCTGACTTCGTAGTAGCACACGTGCACTTTCTGAGAAAGGGTGCGAGAGTCTCGCGTCGTTGACATGTGAAATTGCTCGCTTTATTTCTCGGGGAGAGGTGCGAGCCGTTGACGCACATGTGGAAACAAACAGCTGTGATTGAGAAGTTACGGGAAGGATCATTCGATGACCGATGTATAAGCCCCTTTTTTGAGCGCGCTCGGGGAGAAGGGAATTTTTGATCGATGGGGTGTGCTGCATCCAAAGTTTTAAATTTACGAATTTTCTATTTTTATTTCAAATTTAAAATAAAAGACACTCGTATAAAAGTGTACACCGCGAAGCCGCAGCATCAGAGCCGGCGGCGGCAAGTGGGTGGGTGTATAGGCGTGACGCGCCAGCAGCGCAAAAAGCTAAGCTAAAAAGAGAATGCCCTATCCCGCGCGCTTGCTCGCGCGAGTGGCTGCTTTCGTCTATCTCGTGTTCTCTCTTTCCCTCTTTATTCCTGCCTCGCGAGCGCGAAACTCTATACACAGCAGCTCGACGGCAAAGACAAGCGCCTTTTTGAGTGAGCGAGTATAGCGCGACGTCGGCAGCATTGTCTCTGCCATTGTTGGCGAATCGTAATCAATATTTTCACAATATGCGGCGCCATTGTCCGCGGCACGAGCTACCGCCCACTCGACACTTATAGAAGCGCAAAATTTTCAAACGCCGCCGAAGCAGCAGCCGCTTCGTCAGCCTCGATACTCTCTCACTCACCCTTCAGACTCTCCCAGGAAATCTTCATCGACCTGTACTGTATACCCCTATCCCTTTCCCTCCTCTGCTCTCATTCTTCTCTCGATTCTCTCCCGCCGTCTTGGCTTGTATATTAATATACCTGCGCTGTTGACGCGAGCCCGTCATAAACTCGTTCTCTCTCTCTCTCTCTCTCTCTCTCTCTCTCTCTCTCTCTCTCTCTCT
>QLYP01000790.1:0-23419 GCA_016647725.1 Nasonia giraulti
TTTGTAAGAAATAACCTCCAATTTGTTTCATTGAAAAATATTAATTTAAGCCGAGATATTTAAAAAAAACGCTTTTTGGGGGTTAATTTTAGGGGAGGTTTTTACCCCTTAAAAGTGAAAATTAGCCGATAAAAAAAAATACGTGTCTCTTATTTTTTTGTGTTCTACAACATATATGAAAATCATCAAAATCGGTGCGTTCGGGTTGGGTACCTTTCCTTGTAAGTCAGCAAACCAAAGGCTATCACAGAAATCCATTGGAGCTCCTAGGATTTGTTCATAAAATTTACCGTTAAATATTAAGTAGGTAGAGTCCAATAGAACATCAATTTTCTGTAGGAATTCTGATTTTGATATCCATAGAAAACCTTTAAGATACTTCTATTTATCGGCCAAGGCTTCGAGAATCATTTGCTTAGGAATGTTGCTAAATAGAGATTCGACATCGAATGAAGCCAATGTGTATTCCGAAGTAATCACAGTGTTATCTAGGTTGTTTTTAAGTTCAATGCTATTTGTTAGACTCGATTTTGGTTTAGGGTCGTGTCTATTATGAAGTGTGCAAATACTTTTGTCAAATCGGTATGTGGGGCTATTGATAGCAGAGACTATTATGCGTATGGGATTACTGACTTTGTCGATTCTTACTAAAGCCGAAGCTATAGGAACCATTGTGTGATCTAGTTTATTATTTACGTCCTTGAAAGCTATGTCACTTGTATTTTGTTCTTTAAACCATTAATCGGATTACTTTTCAACTTACTGTAAAACTTGGCGTCATTCAATGCTTCTTCCACTTTATTATTGTATACATCCCTATCAATAACGACCATGACATTCCCCTTATCCGCTTTTGTAAAGAAAATATTAATAATATCTTTGATGAATTTATTAGTACGTTCTATATTGTAGTTAATCATTTTGTCTATGTAACTAATATGAGGTTTATTTTTGATATGAGAGTTAATGGTGTGTATTTCAACTCTGATTAAACCCTGATATCCAGCATTGATCCGCTGATTTCATCTTGAATTCAGTATGAATTCGACGGTGAATCCGTGTTCCATTTTCGGAATAAATCAACGTTAATTTAACGTAGTTAAATCAGCACGAAATTTAGACTGAACGTTGATTTTTTTGACGGGGAATACATCAAAGCAATGTCTCCTCTTGTTTTCTGACAGAAAGCATGAGCCTGAAGTTCTAAGTTTCTAAGCAGTAGATTGCAACAATGTAAGTGTGGCTGCTCACTGGAGCACTGACGCGCTCGGAGTTCGCGCCTCTAATAAAAAATGACTAAATTTATTTAAAGTATAAAAAATGAAATCAAGCTCAAATCGATTAGACTAAAAATAATAAAGGGATAAAAACTTATACAATTAAAAAGCAAACTAAAATAAAAACTCGTAAGTATTTAATTAGAAAATGCAAAAACTATATTTTAACAAAAACTACAAGATGAAGCTCTCAGCTCCGTATCGCGATTCAGACTGACCCCGCAGAGCACTCAGGGCGACACTCGCCCCCGCAGTCCCCAAAACTCGAGTTCCCCTTCCTGGGTCTTGTCCGTCGGTTTGAATCGCCAGATGCTGATGCACTTTCTTCATTTTCGAGTATCGCATTGAGTTTTACCTTGAGTTCTATAGCAGAGTTTCAATCTGAGTTTTGATTAATTGTCATAGTCAAAGTTTTAATTAGAATTATCCGTCAAAAATTGTGTATTAGAAGATTTTCAAATCACGAAAATGAAGGCCATAGAAAGAAGATCCACCGCATTGAGTTTTAATCAATTTAACGTCTCGTCTAACTGTTTTGCTAAACCCAAGCCCAACTGGTTTTTAGAGAGCGAGTCATTCTAATTTTGGAGATATTTTGGTATTGTTTTGAATCAAGTCAACAATCACCTCCGTCTACGAAACAAAGTGACATATAGTAAATATATTCAAACATCGTCATTAATACTCAAATTCAACCAAGCAGTCAAGCCGCGGCAATCAGTCAATCAGCTGACGTTTAGGCATGATTATCAGTAGATTATCAGCTGATTGTCATCTGCCTTTATTCGGTAGGGAATCAGCTGCACCCCAGTAAAAATAACTTATTAGATCCAATTCGAAAAGTAATAGGTTTTAATTGTGCTTCTAAGTTGAGAAATATCAAATTAAAATCAATTAAATCAATTAAAACCTATTTATTTCTTACTATAAAATTTAGTCGGTCTTGATCAGGATGATTTAGTTAATCATAACTCAAATTTTATTTGATTAAATATTGTATACGAAAGTAACCGTCATCTTCCTGATACTTAGTTTTAATTTTTGCTTTCATCTTGGGGCATAGTTTACATTGTTTGCAAAAAGTATGCATAACTATGCAGGTATAAGACTTCCCTAGCGAGAAAAATCACGTGATTTATCAGACTATCTGTGATGTGATAACATAGAGCACCTTATAATATACCGTACATAAGTAAACATGTAGATCCTATGTCATATCCATTTATGTATCCTTATGTAGGTTTTGGGTGGATGCCCAATATGAAAAATAACTAGCGCGCCACACGCGGCCTTACATTCGCGCTTCGGGTTTTGCGTGTAAAGCGCGACCGCTGACGCTTGCTCGATCCACCGACGCTCGCGCTTTGCGCTCGCCTTGATATTAACGCTCGCGCAAAGCGCGAGCATCAGGCAATCAATTAAAGCTTTTGGGCCAGATAGGGCGTGTAACACCGAAATTGTTATTTAATTATATATACCAAAAATCGTTTCTAGGGTTGTTGTGTAGGAATAAGCGTTTTGAAAAAATGTTTGTAAACTTTTATATTTAAGGTTTTCATGTAAAATGTATAGTCTCAAAGTTTTATGATAAATACTGGTTTGAGTCAACAGGCCAAAAAATCGATTTTGGCCTGTTGACTCGAATTAAAAGCATTTTCACGCTTAAGTGTTAATGAGAAAAAGTTGTATTTCTTCGAGATCTACAACTTTTGTATTTAACTTTTTTTGTAGAATGCATAGAATTCGAGTTAGAGGCAAAAAACCGTTATTAGCGATTTTTTATGTGACCGCATTCTGCGTATACATGCAGGATCAAGCCCAAAATATATCTGTCATCTTAGTATTACGAAGGGAGTTCGCACAAATTTTGTTAGACCGATTGATAAAAGTTTCTCAGAAATAATTGTGTAACACCAAAATTTGTATTCGAAAAACACGCAAAAATTGAACAAATTGTGCCCGCATTTTAAAAAAACGTGGACGATCGGGATAAAAAAAATAGTTTTTAAGTTTGTGCAAAAGGAGACTTCTTCCAAAATGTCAGCCCGATCGGTCGAAAATTGCGTGAGATATCGCATCTCACACATTTTTCGATGACAAAACTATAAGGCACTTCCATGTCGCGATCGTGCCTAAAAGTAACAAAAACAATATTTCAATGCTAATTTTAGTGTTATTAATTTAGCATTGGAAACGATTCTAATCTTTACTTAAATTTGAGAAAATTAACTTAACAATACATTGTAGATGCTTGGGTAAAAGTTGAAGGTTCACGATTATTTTTATTTTTTTTTTTTAATAAAAATCAACACCAATTAAGGATAGATTAAGTAACCATGACAACGTAAAAATTGGAAAAATGGTTATATTACCTTCAGCACTTTCAAAAAGTCCACGATCGTTTCAATACAAACATTATAGCTACCCTAGTGGAAATGGAAATTGTTCTATAGTGTGCAACATTGTGCCAAAATTTGTCACACTGTGCCAAACTGTGCCATGTTGTGCTGCACTCGTGCCATTTCGGACATATCGCACGAATTGGCATAGTTTGGCACGTTTTAGCACAGTTTTTTACGAGTTATGTAGGAATTTTGGAACAGTCTGGCATAAATTGTCACAGTCTGGAATAGTATGGCACGACCTGACATAATATAGCATAGTTTGGCACAGTTAGGCACAGTTTATTACAGCTTGACATAGTGTTGCTGTGGCATACAGTTTTTAATGAGTAGCTAATAA
The DNA here is from genome assembly GCA_016647725.1 of Nasonia giraulti. NCBI lineage: Eukaryota > Metazoa > Arthropoda > Insecta > Hymenoptera > Pteromalidae > Nasonia > Nasonia giraulti. The sequence continues at coordinate 4,020 of QLYP01000790.1, forward strand.
GAAGTCTTAAACATTATAATACAAATAATTTTAAGTTTATTAGACTTGAGAATCATTTATTCAGTTTGACAGTTATATTAATTACTTTTCATAAATTAATAGTTATATTAGCTCCAAAAAGTAGAAATTGATATACTTACACTATGAGAAAATAGCTCAGGCAGTGAGGCGTTCAACTAGCACGCCGGCGATCAAGAGTTCGATTCCACCTCGAGTCACATTCCCTTATTAAATTGTATAAGGGAGGTTCTGCCGTATTATGTCAGCTTGAGCCATACTATGCCATACCATACCAAGCCGTGCTCAAAATTTGAAACCCCCCCCCGGGATAGTGCAACGGGGTTTTGAGGTTATCCCTCGGATTTATGAAGTCGTGTGCGCACGCACAGCGAGAGACCACTATGACGGTCACAAACTGCGGCTATAGCCATCTACAGTATAAGCTACTCAGCTGCGCCGAGCGTGTCAGTCTCGGTTTGTGACAGTCACAACGGTCTTTCGCCGATCAGAATATATTAACGGCAGGTGTATATTAAGTAACAGCACTGACATATTTCATATGTTTATTATTATTTATAATTCATATTATTATTATTCTAATTTATAGCTTATTATTTACATATTGCTAATATATACGTAAATAACTAAACCATACACTGTGAATTACGATTAATAAACGAACGCATTTACCGATAAATAATCTATTGTACTGATTTCATCGCCCCGATATTCTCGCAGCAATCGTGAACTTAACACCTCACGAAGAACAAAACCATCAACTCTCACATGTAACATTTGTACAACAATATTCATATATTACAATAGCAATCCGCGCATGCGCACAAGTATTTCATAGGATAATATTTGTAGATTTTTCTAGTCTTTGCGACAATATATATGTGCGTGAAAGTTGTTTCATTGATCAGTCTACTCGAATCTTTCGATATAGTATGATCAGTAAATCATAAACATATTGTACGGTAATATTCCTATAAGTTTATGTGTAATATTTTTCTAATATAGTATTTGACGCAGAAAATCATAAGTCATAGCCGACTACACTTTGGAAGGCAGTGTAAGTTATATATATAAATATATATATATATATATATATATATATATATATATATATACGCAACTTCCCAATCCGTTATCTTACTGCCTGAGCTATTTGTGATGTTGTAAGTATTGAAATTCTATACTGTTTTTACCTAAAAATATGTTTGATATATGATTTTGTACAATTTACACGTATACTTCAAGATAAAAATTGAAAAGATTTAAAATATTTTCGAAGTTAAGATTTATAATCTAAATTTGATATTACCATTATATTATTTAGCATAGAAGAATTATTCTAATTTATAAAGATAAAAACGCAAAATAAACTTATGTTTAATTGTAAAATTAGATTTTTTCATTTTATTAATGAAATCATTTTCCTTATTTTATCAATTAGCAGCAGATAGTCTATACACGTAAACGATAGATTACTGAGATTCATACATGATCATGATCTTCGAATCATCATTAGGACAAATAAAAATAGTTCAGGCAGTAAGATAATGGATTGTCAAGTTAAGGACCGGGGTTCAATCCTCGGTTAGGGCGTTTTTTTTTAATTTTTTTATTGCGGTAAATTTTTGGATTATCAACAAATCTATTTTTCATAATTGTTTAGCAAAAACAAAATAATTTTATTTTAATTAAAACAAATTCTATTTTATGAGTAATTTCTGACGTGATTTTTACCGTGATTCCTCACGTGAGAAATCACGCCAAATAGTCACGTGAGAAATCACGTGATAAGTCATGTGAGAAATAAAGTGACTGATCACGTGATTGATCGTGTGATAAATCACGAGATTTTTCCCGCCAGGGAAAATGTCAATTAAATGTTTTTTGCTATACGCATTGAGATATAAAATTAAAGTTAAAATTAGTTTTCCCAAAAAATGATATCTTAATATAGCAAAAAACATTTACTTAACATTTTAATATTTAGAGATTTCACTACGTTTATTAGTCTTTTTCTTGCCAAGGTTTTCACTTTTGAAAAAAGTTTTTTGGGAGATGTATTAGAACGTCATAAAAACACCATAAGTAAAATGAAACAGTCATGGCAAGTTACGTAGTAAGTATCTTGAGAGTTGTTCTTAATTGATTATTATATAACTTAACATTAAGTTAAGTAAGCCCTCTATTGACCAAAAAAAATTTTGTTGCTTCATTATGATTAAATATAATATACTTGACTTTGATTGATTGATCTCAGTTATCATCATTGATAATGAAATCGCTAAAATTATATATCGATAAAATTGTAGCATTAAAATATTGTTTTTGTTATTTTTATTTTTCATATTGGGCATCCATTTGAAACCTCCATTAGAATACATAAGTGGATATGACATAGGATCTACATGTTTACTAATGTACAATATATCATTAGGTGCTCTATTTTTTTAATATATACATACATCTTGATCTTTTGGTGGTCGACCATTTCACCTACAAATACCACAGTTACTTCATCGCATTTAGCTACGTTATATCTACGTTTATCACGATTAGGATAGCGTGTTAAATACATTATAAATTCTTTACTAATAACTCGACGTTGTTGTCTTCTAAAAGATTTTGTTCTTCCATTTCGACTTCGTGCATTATTTTGTATGATTTATCGTATATGTTTACTTGTCAAAAAAAAATTATTATTAAAATCTCTAAAAAAAATTAATTTTTAAAAAAGTAAAAGGTTAGGCGAGTTTGATATATTCTGCAACGAAATAACAGATAAAAAATAACTGAGATCAATCAACCAAAGTCAAGTTTATTATATTTAATCATAATGAAGCAACAACATTTTTTTTGGTCAATAAAGGGCTTACTTAACTTAATGTTATGTTATATAATAATCAATTAAGAACAACTCTCAAGATACTTACTACGTAACTTATCATGACTGCTTCATTGTACTTATGGTGTTTTTATGACGTTCTAATACATGAAAAGAAAATTTTAGTTGTTCACCAATGAACACTGAAACCCATAAAGTCTACAGTCACAACAAGTTTGTAGTACAAAAACTTCAAATAAAAAACTATATACAAGACCAAAGCTAATATGACAATATAAAGCAAAATAAAAATTGTAGATCTTTAAATTTTAAAGGCCAGAGTAGACTGAGCAATCTAAACAATTTCCCCGGCTATCTAATTATCGTATAAAATTATTATAATTTTTTTCGAACTGGCCACTTCTAAAGTTCAGGGCAGACTGAGGAATTGAACCCACTTTCCCAGCTATTTATACATATTGGTACGAATGCGCAGATTGCATTTGTGAATTGCCCTGTAGCCGCGTCGCGATGTAACCGGCTTTACTCTACCGGGTTCGTCGGAAGGACGCTATGAGATCACGGGATAAATAAGCATGCGTTTATATTCTATTGTAAAGTGGTATTGTATATTCTCTCACGATGTTAATACAATGTAGTGCGTGGCGCGAGAAGACGAGTTCGCACTCGCGGCTCGTCCTAAAGACGAGCCGACGACTCGGTGGCAGCGAGCCTCGGTCTCCTGACAATCCAATGTCTTACTACCTGACCTATTTGTGCTGTTGCAAGTTTCAAACACCTAATAAAATCGTACATAAAATATAATTATATTTATCACTTTATATAGTTTATATGGATACTGATGTAAAATAAATAATGGAAATTTCAAAAGTGTTTATATTATTATTATTAATATATGCTGTATGCGTATAATCTATATAAAATGATAAATATAATTATATTTTTGTGTATGATTAGATTAGGTGTTTGAAATTTGCAACAGCACAAATAGCTCAGGTAGTAAGACATTGGATTGTCAAGTGGAGGACAGAGGTTCAAGTCTTGGTCAGGGAAATTTTTTTCTATTTTATTGCGAATTATTTATGTGAATTATCAATATCATCAACTATTTTATAATTATTTAGATGGAAAATAAACAATTTATTTCAATATAAACAAATATTTAAATTTACCGAGTGATTTCTAACGTGATAAATCACGCAAAATAATCACGTGAGAAATTGAGTGATTTATCACGCGACCAATCATGTGATAAATCACATTATTTTTTCGCCAGGGTTGTAATTCCACATCAAGAATTTCAGCTAAAAGCGTGGTTAAAGAACCGCTAAGTTAAATCAGATTAATTTTAAGGGGCACGGTAGCGCCCCGATGGCAAATATAAGTTTTTATATACTGTGCTGTCGGGGAGCAGCGCGACCCTATTATACTTTGAATTTGCTATATAACCTAAATGCGTTTTATTATCTCCAACGATTTCTTGTCTGATATGTCTTAGATTCTTATGATTGAGTAATGCATCTTAAAGATTTTAATGAGAACTTTCTAATAATCATAATATTTTGCTTAAAAAATGTCTTAAAAGATTTGATAGTTATTCCATTAATGTTATCTACTCCACCAGCCTTTTTTTCATTGCAATAATTATATTTTGAATTTCATACATATTAATTGGATTTATAAAAATTGAGTAGTTGTTTCGAACTAGCAGTTTCAATTTTTCTAAGTCCATTTTTTTAATTTTATTGGTTAAATTTAATCGTACATTACAATAATATTCATTCATAGTGTTCGCAATAGTGGTCTTGTCATCAATTTTCTGATCATTAACTATTATACTATCAAGTGATCCTCCTTGCTTCTTTTTTTCCCTAACTTATCATTTATTATGCTCCAAAGCTGTCTTGAATTACCACTGCATTTTCTAATGGCATTATTTTCGTATTTATACTTACATCTTTAATTACCTTACTCAACATTTTTTCATAATTTTTATAATCCATTTTCAGTTTCATATTTGTTGGATTCTTTTTCCATATATTATATAACAACTCTTTAGTTTTACAGGATATTAATATTGCTTTCGTAATCCATTTTTTCTTAGGAAGTGTAACTTTTTTGTTTATATTAGTATATTTTCTATCAGTTGCTTTTTCAACACAGCCTTGTATCATACTTATTAATTCATTTATAGCTTGGTTAGGATCATTTATTTGTGACAATGAGTCCCACTCAACTCTTTTTGCAATATTTATTAACTTGCCATAGTTAATGCAGGCTGATTGATTGTAATCATTTTGTATTTTGAATTTATTAATACTTATGAAGAGTGAATAATGATCATTAACCGGTATGTTTAACTTAAAAGACTCCAACTCAATATTTCTTACTTTGGCGAAACAATTGTCTATACACGTACCGTCCTCACTGTTTTGAGATGGTCTTATAATTCCTCTAAAAAATGGAGTATATTCATTTTCAAAAAAATTATTCAGAAATTCTTGAGCGATTGTCTTTTCAGCTAAACCAATTTTGTCATAATTAGTTTCCCTTATATCAATATTAAAATCACCAAATATACATTGATTTTTTATATTAACCTGTTTAGCCAGGAATTTTCTTACCGAATTAGTAAACTCAGATTTCGATACATCGTGGCACCTGTACATAGCAGAGATCCTGATTGCATCACCTGACTCTAGAAAAGTATCAGAACTTACAACACTCAATCTATCAATTACTTCTATTTTAGTTTTTTCCTGTATATTGTTTTTTATATATAACATGACTCCATCAGCCCTATTAATTTTACTGTCATTGTAATAGCTTTTATATCCTTGTAGTTGATAGTATTGAGGATGTTGTAAGATCCATGTTTCCGTACATATTATAATAATTGGTTTTACTACCAAGCTTTCAATAAATGATTCTAATTTTTCGTAATTCGCATTTAAACTTCTTATATTTACACAGAGAATTAAGTTCTTTTTTTTCGAGATGCTCTTGTTGAGTGATCTGATGTTTTCTGCATCACGTTCTATGTTGTGTACGTCTTCAAAATTGAATTCTTGCGCCATTAGTTAATCCTTTTTTCTTAGTCTATTTGTTATACGTGTGTTAACTGCGTTGAGTGACGTACAAGACATCCCAGATGTACGCATGGTTATAACCTTGTTTGAAATATTTTCTGCCATACCGACATATCTCGGTATTACAGGTTGTATCGTGTAGTCAGTAAGGTCAATGAACTTTCTTATTTTATTTTGTAGGATACTGCATGCGTGGCTATCTGTTGCCATATGCTCAGTATTATATTGAGTTTTATTTTTATTATTGCTGAAGATACAGTTAGGACAATTTAATTTATTACCGGAACAATCTGTAGTCTTATGATTACCTGCACATTTTAAGCATGTGTGATTATTTGTGCACTTAAAGCCATTATGCCCATATCTACCACAATTAAAACATGGCTTGACGTTGCAGTAGTCATACATCTTACAGTTTTGATAACCCACGAAGATCCTGTTTTTATTCTCTCTCACATGTTGATATAGTTCAGCAGGAATTTCTAATATGACTGACTGTAGATGAGTTTTGAAATTATCATATGAGTGCAATACTGTACACTTCTTGTTGAATTTACTAAAATTTCTTTCATTTATATCATCTTCAATTTTTTTATTGTCTAGATTTTCAAAATTATCTATTCCAACTACTTTAACCTTTGGATTCTCTATTGTTTCTTTTGTAACATCACAACTTTCATCAAGCTTTTTCTTCCAAACATTATATGCTTTGCTTGTACTTTCTTCTGTTAAACAATCTACTATTATTTCACTCTTTTTCTTAATTAGTTTTTTTGCTTGTATGCTCTTATCTTTAATGAGATAGTGTGCAACAGTATCATTTATTGTGTCTATAGGGTAGTCTTTAGCATCTTTGTTTTTAACTATAATTTTTGGGATTCGTTTTGGCTTGTTGTTAGTCATGGCACTCGAAATTACTTGAGCATATGTTTTGTTTTTTGTGGTATTTATTTCACTTTTCTGCTTATCAAGTAATTCACTCAATAACTTATTTTTTTCTTTCAGTTCTTTATTTAGTTCTTTTAATAGTGCATTTTCACGCTTCAAAATACTGTCCATTGATACACTGTTTTCTCATCATCATCCTCACTTTCAGCTTCTGACACACTTATTTTATCACTTTTTCTCAATTTAATCTGAGCAATGATTATTTTGGATTCATTACTCAGCACATTTGTATTCACTTTCGAGGTTAGGACTACTTGGTTATGTTCTGGACATAATCCTAGAACTCCACTAATTTTTACTGCCCCGTCAATTTTAGCAAAATCACTAGTATGAAAAGCTTCCTCACATATTATACAAATAACCGTTTTTACTTCCACTTTTGGATGACATTTATAGAAAATTGCTGACTGCGAAGTCACGCACAAACTCTCGCAAATCTGTCTATTATGCGTGATTGTGCGTGATTGTGCATGATCGTGCGTTTATCAAAGAACCTTCGCGCTACCGCTAGTGTACCTCTCGACAAAATTAGTGGGTCTAATACTTAGTGGATCATCACAAACACGACACGAGAGAGTAAACAACAGCGTGCTCTACATCAACGAACATTTTGTGACCCTTGGTTCGTATCGATGGACTGGAAACTGGGCACCGGACAATCGCTTTAGGACATGCAGGACTGCCACAACAGAGAAGAGCGAGATCGACACCGCGATACACGGAAAATCTATGAGCTCGTTTTCAGATTCACAAGCTCTCACCGGTCGAGCTTGACGACGACCCCGTCCCCTGCAATGCCGACCTCCACATCTATGGTTGTTCGACTCGTACTTCAGCCTCCTCAACGACAACTATATTCTCTCTCCAAGACCTTATACCCTTGTTTCTTCGGAATGAATCTACAATGAACGACAAGGTCTTCCTTTTTCTTCCGTTACAGCGGTTTCGACTAGCCCTCCCATATTAGTGAAGTAGGGTTCGCCACAATTGACGAGCGCCGCAATGACGGCTGCCGGAGCTGCTCCGACGACCAGCAAATGACACTTGGCGTTCAAGACCATCAAGCTGAAAACGGCGCGTTAGACAACGAGAGCACAAGAACAAGTTTGCGACGGAACGTCTGATCCAGTTCGAGGACAAGGAGGAGGTGATAGACGTCAACGAGAAGCGACGCGGCCCCCATAGATCTGCAGTGTCGGAAGTCCAACCAACCTCAAGCTTAACATATCCGTGACACCTGGCTACAAATCCAAGCCTACCGCTGCTGTCTGATAGCATCATCCAGACCCTCACACCCCAGATGATCTAGATGATCTAGGTTGCTCAATAGCAACAACAGCACGTCCTCAAAGACAAGCTACGCAAGATAATAAGGCTCTCGAGAAGTCGTAGTAATTCTAAACTTTAATTAAACGCATTAATCGCGTATGAAATCGGTTTGAAAAACACCTTTTACAAGATAAAATGTTGGCAAGTATTAATAATTTGGTCTTCACCCTGGCAGAAAATAAGCTAACAGTTGACTATGGTTGGCCAACGAATCTGCTAAAACTTTGGCCAACAGTTCACCGTTAGTAAGCATCTCTACCAGGGCATAAATATACGCTAATGAATGTAGTGAAATCAATTTTATATATGTTAAGAATCAATCATTAAAGTTCAGCAGGTGAGATCAAGTGGCACGGTAGCGCCACGAAGGCGAGTTTGAGAAGCAGACTGGTGAACTCTTTAGTTCAATCAAGGGCTTACTTAACATAAAGTTAAGTTATATATTGATCAATTAGGGATAACTCTCAAGATTCTTACTACGTAACTTGACATGCCCGTTTTATTTTACTTACAATGTTGTCTATTAGTAACTGATTTGTACATACTTATTTGTGTACGTAACTTTCTATCACGTTTTAACATATAAAGAGAAAATTTTAGTTTTTTGCCAATAAACAAAATGAAATGGGCATGGCAAGTTACGTAGCAAGTATCTTGAGAGTTATCCTTAATTGATCAATATATAACTTAACTTTAAGTTAAGTAAGCCCTTGATTGAACTAAACAATTTGTTTGCTTTATTATGCTTAAATATAATAAACTTGACTTTATTTGATTGATCTCAGTTCTTTTTTATCTGTGATTTCGTTGCTTGATTATTTATTTGTTATCATATTGTTGCAATAAATATATATAAAATGCTACGTAATTGACATACATGATAATTTTTCTGAATACATCAAACTCGCCTAACCTTTTATTTTTTTAAAGTTAATTTTGTTTAGTACAATTTTCAAAAATATTATTTTAATGCCGTCCCGTCGTCTTATAGTTTATCGATAAAACATTCTAATTGTTATTATTAAGGTGGAAATCTGTTAAATCATATTTTAAAATTACAAAATTTTTTTATTTTATTTATTTTTATTTATTATAATCTAAAAGGAGCTTTGCTTTATTGTAGGAATCTTTAAATATATCCGTGAAAGTTAATAATAAGTATTTTTGGAATTATATTGGCTTTACGATTCTTTTTTTACCATAAACTTTTGCGTATGGATGAAATCCCTGTTGAAATTATTTACATGAAATTTTACATAAAATTATATGTAAAGATTTCGAACTTTTACATGTAAAATTTCACATGTATTAATGAAATTGTAAAACTGTACGTCAAATTTTACATAAAATTTATGATAAAGATCTTTATATGAAATTTGATGTAAAATTTCATGTAAATATTTTCAACAGGGATGTTTTATAGAATTTCTCTGTTTTCATTAAAAAGGCGATAAATGTGCATATTTGTGTGGGGAATGATTGTTAAGTAATCAATAAGTTGTTTTAAGTCAGTACAAATCGTAGACTATATGACGACGGGACAGCAAGTGTGCATTAAAATAATATTTTTGGAAATTGTAACCTTTTTTACATAACCACTAGTAAGCTGATCTCACCTGCTGAACTTTAATGCTTGATGCTTGACATATATATAATTGATTAGTGATTATCAATTAAGAAATTTTTTAAAGCTGATTATAACTTTATTAGGTGTAAACTAGCTACTGTTGATTGGGATGATCTGTCGAAAAACCTTGATGCCAATAAAAGTGCGGAAAAATGTTGTGGCTTAATAAATTCTCTCATTGCTGAGCATGTTTCGTTCAAGTGATGTTTTGCAACCACATACCCACATTGGTATACTTCCAAGCTTATTACGCTAATAAAGTCAAAAAAGGAGGCGCGCTAGGTTTTCAAACAGACCGATCTAGAATCTGATAATATTTATTTTAAGAAGCTTAGGGCCATGTGCATTTGATTGTCGAAAATTAATTATAAGGACTATACTGAGTCGGTTGAAAACAGCATTAAGTCTATAATCCTCTGACTTTTTGGTCATATGTAAAGCAAGTGAGGAAGGACAATGACCTCTCACGTAATACTAGATATAACAATGCTTTCGCAAATTCAGATCGTGATATCGCTAACCAATTTGCCGAATTCTTTGGTTCAATCTATTCGTCATTGCCTACTTCGTACATTCTGGTAGACTGCAAAGTAAACTCTTTGAACAATATCGTTATTACTAAAGATGAACTTGTAGCAGTGTCAAATGGGTTGAAAAACAGCACAACTCTCGGTCCGGATATCATTCCTGCCCATTTTGTAAAGCGTTGCATTTCTGAAACAACAATTCGGCTGTCGAAACTGTTTAATGACTCACTGACCACTGGTATGTTTCCTAGTATCTGGAAAAAATCCTTCGTTAACCCTATTTTCAAGGATGGCTGTAAGAATGATATAACAAACTATAGACTAATATCTATTATCAGCTGCATTCCCAAGATTCTAGATGCCTTGGTTGCGTCTAAACTAAGCAGTTTTCTAGTCAATACTATTATTAAATAATAATGTGGCTTTGTAAAAAAGAAATCGATTTTGTCGAATTTGCTTGTTTTTATGAACTTCATAACTCAAGCATTTACTGATTTGAGCCAGGTGGATTCGATTTTATACCTTGATTTCTTTAAAGCATTTGATAGTGTGCATCATGACCTATACTCATTCATAAAGTTAATTGTATTGGTATCGATGGTGCTCTGTTACGGTGACTAAAATCTTATCTATCGAACAGAACCCAAGTTGTAAAAGTAAGAAATGAGCAATCGTTTGAAATCAGTGTACTCTCCGGAGTGCACAGGGCTCGCATCTCAGTCCTCTACTATTTTCAATATTTGTTAATGATATAATATCATGCTTGAAATTCGCGAATCTAGCAATCTATGCTGATGATATGAAAATTTTTAATATAGTTAATTCTCCAAGGGATTGTAGCGGGTTACAGGATGATCTTAGTAGAATTTTTGAGTGGTCACAAGCAAATGGCCTTATGTTAAATTTAAAAAAGTGTAGTGTAATCTCATTCATTAAATCTAGGCAACCTTGTGTCTTTGACTATGGGTTGCACAACACTATTTTGAATAGAGTGAGTGCAATAAGGGACTTAAGAGTATTTGTAGACACAAACCTGTGTTACAAAAAACACATTGAATATTATATAGTCAGCAAGGCATCTAGAGTGGTTGGCTTCATATCGAGAGTCTGCAGAGATTTTAAAGATGTGCAAACAGTTGTTAGTTTGTATAAAACCCTGGTTCTCCCATTTTTTACCTACTGTTGTCAAATTTGGTGTCCCTTCTACGATTATTTGATCAATTATATGGAAGTTATTTAACATTGGTTTCTTAGAATTGCCAATATCGCATTTCATAGATTTGATCGACACCTGGATGATGCAGACTCTGAAAATTAATCCCATCGACTCTTTTTTTAACTTTCATGACACGCTACTAGCCTACAGGGTAATTAATAATTTGGTAAACATTTCAGACATCTCAGACTTTCTTGCGCTTAGAATGGTAAATTACAATCTGCGCAATCCTGGTGTAGTACATGAAACCACATGCTCAAACAATTGTATGTATTACTCCACAGAACACAGACTACCTTGTATTTGGAATAATACTCCCTCGAATGTGAGACCTAGGTACATTGGCTTTTAAAGCAAAGTGTAAATTGTTAATGCTACCATATACCTGATGAGATAGATAGTTAATAATTTTGTTTAATAATTTATCCACTTAATATACAAATCAGAATATGTACGTAGCGAAACCTCCATTATCATTGTATGTTTAAAATAAGGGCTGTAAGCCCGTGTATGAAAAATAAGAAAATAAAAAAATTAATTGTTTTAATTTGATAATATGACATCATGAAATAATGGTTGATGACTTGGTACGGTCAAGTGAAATGAAGTTTAGTGCATGCAGATCATTTAAACTGTGCAGATATTATTCTTACCTCAATGTCTACTAATTAGTTTAACCAGATATCATGATATTATGTGCTTATTTCATTTCCTAACCTTATTCTAATTATAATTAATTATGCAGGTAAATTTATGTTGATTAATGAACATTTTAACCTTACAATTGTATATGCATGACTAGGGAACGAAATTTAAGCAAATTAACTGTAAGGAGCTGTGTATAAGCTTCTATTACAGTAAGCGGTTATTTAGCGGTTTTCTAAGCGGATTGTTAGCGTTATTGGTTAAATGAGCTATTGCTAAGCCATTAAACGGTTGACATTTCTAACAGGGTAGTTGACTCTTTGCATATGAATGTTATTATTTATTGCTTTGGCGTTAATAAATTTTATCAATTTTTTAAACATAAAACAATAAAGAACTAAACCTGCAGATGTTTTTGTAAAATTTGCTAGTTTTTGTCACAGTTGTAAAATGTTATCGTCTTTGCAGCTAAATATGAAGATATGCTAGTCATCATGGCTGAGAATTAAATCTGCTAATATTCATTGGTAATTGGAGATGTGCTTACTATTCTTTGTTGGAAGCAGCGATACAATGTACCAAATACCAATGATACTTATGCACAAATTTACATATTTATATGATAGATATAAAAAGCTAATTTACAAATTTTAAAATTTACATTATGTAATTTAATTTTGTAAATTTAATGGAATTATTATAATTTATTATATTTTATTGATTTTTACATTTTATTACAACTTCATCAATGTAATATTTTGTTTTGTCTTATTTGAGACATAAAATACAATCTAAACACAAATGAAAAAGTGTGAATATAGGTATTAATTCATCAAGAATACTCACAATCAGTTATAATTAAAAATTACATATATGACAGAAAATATTCATGCAAGCAGTTTTCATAAGGTAATGTTACATTCAAAAACAGAACAACTCATATAATCTTGAAAAAAAGATAATATTTAACTCTACATATTTTAATTATCTAATCTAATTACGTTTAAGTATAAATTAAGTACTTTTTTATTCCTGAGGTTTTGATTGATCAGCAATGCAATTTAAAATGCGAGATTCAAGATAAATTAAAAATTAAAAATATTGGCACTGTTTTATAGAATTTGATCATGTACCAAATTTTTTTTAAAGAAAATTTTCTATAACTTATAAACGCTGATATTTTACTAATACATCTGTAACAATTATACCAGATTACTGTGAATAAAATGTAGCATTTCTCAAGACTCAAAATTGTCAATTTTTATTCTCATCTATCTTATTGTATATCTTATTTTATTAAATTTATATTATTTTTATATTATATTTTCTAAAGTATAAGTGATGCTGCTGCCCCGATTAGGACTACGCCCTCTAGTTTAGGACTAGTATTACTTTTCTTAGTTTTCTCCAGGGAAACTGGACAGAAGAGAACAGGTCCTAGTGACTACTATACTGTCAGCCCGCTGGCGACACAGATACATATACGCTATATAGGTAAGTGCCGCCGACAGCGCCAATTTAGGGTAGGCATTAAGCCTTTTTCATTGCAAATTTAATAATTAATAAGTCGGTTTTTAATACAAAAAAATAAAAAATGCATATTCTAGTAATGCTTTAAACATTTTTAAGGATATTTGCGAATGTAATAATTAGCTTTGGCTACCCCCTTTTTGACAAGTTTCGCCACTCGATTTGAAGATATATATGTACTAAAAACATCTGGTTTCCTCCCCTAGTAGAAATGATAAATGTGAAAATCTATGAAAATTTGGGAACAAGTGTGAAAGAATGTGAAAGCATGTGAAAAATCAAAATTTTATATCAATATTTGGAACATCACTAACAAGAACATTGTCATTATTTTTTACATATTTTCACAGTTTTTCATATTGTTTAACATTTTTACACATTCAGAATTTCAACAACAAAAAAGTGCTTTTTCGTTGTAACACTTAGGCACAGTTTTTCACATTTCCTCATAATCGTTCACATTATCCCACATTTTACTTACATTATTCTTAGGAACAATTGAAATCCATGTTTACACTACTTTGCATAAAAGTATACATCTTTTTTTACAAAAGAAAGTACTTTTATTTGTATTCTTACATTATATTAAAGCTTCATTAACATTTTTTGTAATTTTATATGAATATAATATGTTTAAATTATAATATTGCTCACTAGCCTCACATTACAATTATGAAATAGAATAATTAATTTAAATAAACAACTTTTTATAACTTTTTATATTTTATAAGGAACTAAACGATTTCAGACAATTATTCTGCAGGATGTCCGTCCACCTCGCAGAATTGAAAGCGTTCCGTGCGTCCAGCGTTGCCAAGAGTACCAGTGGTCTGGCTCCATGACATATATCGTTTGTCTTGTCTACAATCTGTACCACGTGTGTTATAACTCCTAATGTTGAGTGTCCTCGTCTAAATTCGTGCTGTCGGTCCGAGAGGTCTCCGGCGGCTTCCACCGCTTGCAACAGTCTCGGTCGTAGCAGTAATTCGTACAATTTACCCGGCGTGTTCAGGAGGCTTAGAGGCCTATAGGAGGACGACGAAGCAGGGTCCCCCTTATCTTTGGCAATGAGGACCAGCCGCGCGCCCTTCCAAGGCCCACCAAACACTCCCACCGTCAGGCAGCCGTTGTAGAGCCTCAACAGCGCATCGGGCTGTTCAGCTACGATGATCTGCAGCAGTTCCCCAGGCACACTGTCAGGTCCCGGGGCTTTTCGAGGCTTCAGTTTGGCTGCAGCACTATCAAGCTCCGTCACCGTGAAAAGTGGACATTCCACTGCGGTGTCCATGTCCGTATCGTCCGTTGTGTCCTGATCAGTAGGAAAAAGATCGTCTCAGGGGGGGGGGGGTCCATGCGCCAAGTTTGCGAGTCACTATTTTGTAGCCTTCCCCCCAGTGGTCTGACTCTATTTCGTCTTCCAGTCGTTTCCAACACCGTCGTTTCGTGCTGTTGATCGTCTGTCTGAGTAGCCGTCTCGCGAGCTTGTATTCCCGCGAGATAGCCTCTCTTTCGTCCGAGTCCCGTTCCCTTCCCACTAGTCTGCGGAGTCGGAGGCATTCTTTTCTGATTTCGGCGATTTCCTGCGTCCACCAGTAGGTCTGCCTTCTGTCCTGTCTGTATCGTTTCCGTGGCATCGCGGCCTCGCAGATGCGCTGCAGATACTTTTCCAGGTCATTAGCACTCCGTTCAGCCGCGATTCGGTCCGTCCGTCCTTGAGACAGGTCGCAG
Organism: Nasonia giraulti; assembly: GCA_016647725.1. NCBI lineage: Eukaryota > Metazoa > Arthropoda > Insecta > Hymenoptera > Pteromalidae > Nasonia > Nasonia giraulti. The sequence continues at coordinate 19,519 of QLYP01000790.1, forward strand.
AAGGGATTGCTACGTTCTGCAGTTGCCTCTTGATTCAGTCCCTGTTTATACGTCCGATGTCCCATCGTGTTGTCCGCATACTCTGTCTTTACCTCAACGCAGCGTCACTGGTCAGATTAAAGACGATGTACTGGTGATCACTGGCCGTGTAGTCCTCGATCACTCTCCATCCCCCTAGCCTTGTCAACATCCTGTTTTTGGCTAAGGTTATATCTGGTATAGAGTTACCGAAGCCGGGTCGTATGTAGGTGTACACGTTTCCGTCATTTATGACTTCCAATTCTAGCCGGGCGGTCATTTGTAGAATCAGTCGTCCTCGTCTGTTCGTCGTAGGCATCCTCCATTCGATCGCTCTCGCGTTAAAATCGCCCGCCACGATTACATCGCGAAGCCTGGGTCTAATCCGGCAATTAATCCACACGATTTTAATTCGACCTTTCTTAAGTAGATCCGTTGCCTCCTTCGCATTAAACTCACAGACAGCCAAGGCTTGTCCGCGGTTATTCGCTTCAAAGACATGGACCTTTCGGTCTGTCGGGGTCCCCGTTTCGCGGTTAATGGCGTCCACGATGTCCTGTGCTGTTGTGACGCAGTCCAAGTCCATGAATTCCAGTGTCACCTTGTAAGTAATGTCCTTTACTGTAGCAGTCTATCCTAGTGTGTCCTGTATAGTCCTCTGGAAAGCCTGTCGCTCTTGTTCGTGGTCGAGCTGTAGGAGTACGGATCCGTCTCTGGTCTTGCGTATAGCTCTGACGTTAACTTGGCTAGCCGCCGGGTCCACGTTCTGTCGTAAAGACCGTAGGACGTCGTGCGTAAGACCGTGCGTAAGTCTTGCCCTCGACTGGTTTGATAAGGATCGCACCTCGCCTGGCTTTCAGATTTGGGCAATCCGTCTTACGCGGTTTGAGCTCTCGAGTCCTTGCCTATCCAGTCCCGTTCGTTTCCGGTTCTGTGGTCACTTTCCGTTTTCTGCGATTCGTCGCTGTCGTCCAAGCATCCTTAGCCGGGTTACTCTGTTGGTTAGAGGTTCCGGGCTTGGAGTTTGTCTGTCCCTATTGCAAAATCTCAGGTGAGATCTTACGTGAGATCTCACCTGAGATCTCACTTGAGATCTCATGCCAAAATCTCATCTGTAATTGTGGTCCGAAAGCTGGTAGATCCACTTATTTAAAAAAATACTGAGTTTTTACTATTGAAAGTCACCTAAAAGGATTTGCCACCCCCCAGATAAGTCCCAAAAACTAGGTTTTGAAGCATTTTAAACAATTTTTCGATTTTTAAAATTTTCTCATCTGAGATCTCGCCTGAGATCTCACCTGAGATCTCAGATGAGAATTTTTTAAAAGTCGAAAAAAATGTCTAAAATGCTTTAAAACCTAATTTTTTAAACTTACCTGGGGGGTGGCACATCCTTATAGGCGACTGTCAATATTCAAAAACTCATTTTTTATTAAATAATAGAATCTCGCAGCTTCCGGACCACAATTACAGATGAGATGTTGGCATGAGATCTCAAGTGAGATCTCAGGTGAGATCTCATGTGAGATCTCACCTGAGATTTTGCAATAGGGGTACGCTTTCCTTTTCGCTCCCGGTGTCTCCAGTCCCTCGTCGGTCCGTTGTCCCTCGGTTTTCGTCAGTTGTCGGAGTTACCCCATAGCTTGGAGCTCATACAACCCAACCTCAACTGATTCCTCAATATCTCCCATACCGTCCGTTATCACGCGACTAACAGTCTTTTGAACGTTTGTCTTCGCCTTCATTTTCATTAGGTTGCTGCGTATTGCGAGTAGCTGCTCCTCTAGCTTTCTCTCCGCAGCCTCCCAGCTTTGTGACGCCTCCACGATGATTCCGCCCGTCTTGTCATGTTTTCCTGTCTTGTTGTCAACCACACCGGCCAGGTTACCTACCGGTGTAGTAGGGGCAGCTCCCATGGTCCACTTAGGATGTTCGTCGCAGGTAGCACTCTGAGACCTGCTTGCTGAATTTCTTTATTCGTATTTTTTTTAATCTCCTTCTACTACGTGTGTTATGTGTTAGAGGTCAGGGGTTCGTCCGAGTGATGGTTTCTGCAGTTCGTCCTGAGTTTTCCCGGTAAAAGAGCGTGCCCAGAGTCCGGTGGCCTCGTCCGTTCCTCCCCCTCTTCCCGCAGCAAGGGCCCATCCGATCGCTAACAGGCATTACTACGAGGAGTGGGATTTGGCGCTGGTGCGCTTTACCATTGTGCAGGGCGAGCCTCCCGACTGGCTAAGCCGGGTCCAACCCCCTCCAACTATTGGCGGCCCAGGGGTGTTAATATGGTGTTAACGGAGGTACCCTCCAGAGTCGGGATTACAGTCACGGGATGACCCCCTCTTAAACGCTTCCTCCACTCCATAAGAAGGCTCTGCAGTGTGCCCCTGCACTCATACCCAGGAGGCACCACGACCTGATTCATGGAACATACTCGTTTATAGAGCGTCCGCACTTGCTTGCAAAGATACCCGTCTATATGGTTCCACATTCGTTGGCGATACCCGTTTATAGAGCCCCAGACTCACTCCTCGCAGCGCTCCCAGGCGAGTGTAAGGAAGTGTAAGTTTTATTGTGTGAGTGGTTGTGTGACAGTCGCTTACCACTATTGGCGGCTGCCGCCAGAGCCTTCCTCAGCCGTTTCTGTTATAGCGTTGCTGCAGAGAGCATTGACGCGACAGAGAACGTTTCCAGCGGACGCTGCGTGGAAGCGGAAGGATAGCATTTCCCTTTTGCAGATGTTATCCACACAAAAAGGCATCCGCCTGTAAATAAATTGTTAATATATCAGCAAATACCATTACTGGAGAATAAAAATTGCATATCCGTAAAAGTAAAAAAAATTGTGATTTTCTTTCGACAAAATCATTGAAAATATTTATAAAAATTAAAGATTGTACTTTATTAGAACGTGGTAAACCTAACAGTTTTTCTCCAGAAGAAATTGATTCTCTAAAAAACATTGTTGGTGTTACCAAAATAACCGAAACAATGAAGTATTCAAAAATAATTTATAATAATAATCGGTATACTGCAGTATATTCATATTTAAAATCTAAAAAAACAAATGATTCTGTTATTAAACTAATCGGTAATAAATGTGGTATTGTCACCAAAATTTGCAGCCTTAAGTATAGCGATGTTACCGATGCTATTTATTTAACAAACCAATAATGGTAGAAAATACATCTATTGTTAAGGATTATGAAGTTAAAAATAATAAATTTTATATGCTCATTTTTTTACTTAATCATATGTACATATAATAACTACTTTTCCTCTGATCCTGAATATTTTATTATATGATTATAAATAGCACAAATTTGTACAGAGTATCGATCTTTTAAAGTAAGAAATAAAATATATAAATATGAAACACAGTAATTTTTGCATTTAATAAATAAAAAATTACGGTTGTATAAAAATCTGAAAAAATGTGAAAAATTTAGGAAAAGTGTGAGATACCATGTATTAACGTGCAAAAATGGTAATAAATGTGAGGAAATGTGAAAAAAATATGTCAGTTTCGATATTTTAATACACATAAAATTAAACTCGTGTGAAAATGTGTGAAAATGTGAAAAAATGTGAAAAAATGGGTTTTGATATTTTAATATACATAAAATTAAAGTCGTGTGAAAATATAAGAAAATGTGAGAAAATGTCAAAAATTGTGTATAAAATATCATAAAATTTTTAATTGGTCACAAAAAAATTGTGAAAAATTATGAAAAATCGTGAAAATTGTTTCTATTAATATGAAATAATGTGAAATAAAGTGTATTATAATTGGTAAAATAATGTTTCTTCTTGTTCCAAAACCCCCTCCTCTCTCAGTATGAGCCAGAATCCGAGCTGTGTATTTTAAATGGAGGGATTGTCGATCCCT
>QLYP01000790.1:23429-35948 GCA_016647725.1 Nasonia giraulti
GCCAGAATCCGAGCTGTGTATTTTAAATGGAGGGATTGTCGATCCCTTCCTTCCCTCCCCTAGCGACCGAGAATTCTTCCCCCTCTCAAAGTGAGCCAGTAACCGTAGTATGTATAAGTCCCAATCTTCCCTTCTCCGTGTCCCGAAAAAATTTAGTGGTGGGTTCATGCTCCTCCTCCCTAGCGTAGGTAGAGGTGATGACCCTAGCACAGGTGTTTTCCCATGCCTTTACACATTATACTGGAGTCATTATGCATACTATAGACTGCCTAGAAATCACTCTCGGATACGTATACAAACTATCCCATGCAGATGTATATAGCTTCCAGCGTCAGGTGTTTTTCCTTTCGACTGCGATAAGTTAGTCCCCCGTCTGCGCGGACAGATCGCGTAGGTACTATCCATCTCATTTCCAATACGATCCTCACGCAGATATGGACGACGACCCTCGTACAGGTGTTTTTTGACTGAGAAACGCGAAGCTAGAAAATATTGACCGCCGACTATGCATACAAATCGCGCAGGTACTATCCCTTGCACTTTCCCAGAGACAACACAGCTGTTTAAAAATCATTTGCAGAGATATATGATTGGGTTTTGTAGGGAACGCAGAGTTGTCTCTCGCACCGATATACATCAATTTTCTTAGACGTCCTAAATAAATTCAGAGTGAGATTTTCTCCAAGATCTTTTCTTGTGAGAAGAGGGTAATCTCTCATTCTCACAGTCAAGATTCGAAAAAAAAAGGAGTGAACTAAAAGGAGGTGGACACTAGTTTTTCAAAATTGGTGAGGGAAATTTTTTCACGAATCGTAAGGCTTTTCACCCTCAATAGATGTGAGGAGGTGTGTTTTTAAAAAATTAGGAGAGAAAACTTTTACACCAATGACAGGACTTTAGAAAAAATGCCGTGGAAAGGGAAGTTGCTGTTTTTGCAATAAATAGCACACCTTAGGCTACGGTTAGTCAGTTCAATTTTCGGTTTCGAAATTTAACCTGCAGTGGAGTGGCACCAAAGAGGACTCCAGGAAGTCGCAGCAGTAGCAGCAGCAGCAGCATCAGAGCGATGCAAAATAGGATTCGTTGGCTAATTGCCAACTCTCCAACATTGCTTATGATGTTGGAGCATGTCTCCTGGGCCATGGAGGCAATCCATTCATGTGAGTTGAAAATTATTATAATTTCTTTTTTTTATAATTAAAAATAAAATCATTTTTTTCAAAATTTTCATTTTTTAATTTACAGTGCCGTCACTGCCACCACTGGCTGCTATGCAGCAACTATACGAAGGGATCAGGCCAGGAAGCTCTTCGCCCAACCCTGCACGCCGAGAGAGGCCAAGCGCTTCACCCAGCACTGCCCGCCGAGAGAGGGCAAGCACTTCAACCAGCGCGCCGCCTTCAGCTGAGCCGAGTACTTCAACAAGTTCATTTCCCAGGTTCAGTCGTCCAGCGATCAAGAGGACAAGCTCCAGGAGATCGAGCTCCTCCTCGACTTCGAGCTCCAGTAGCACCTCATCAAGTTGCGAGTCATGTAAATTGGTGAGGAGCATCAAGGATTTCAAAATTCCAAAAAAAGTTAAATTGAATTGTAAGTTTTTTTAAAATTCTTTATAACATTTTTTATATAATTATGATATTTAATATTAATAATTTTGTAATCTTTTAGCTGATGCAAAAACGGAGAAGCCATCAAGTTGCGGGCTTCTTAGTTTGAAGAGACTGAGCAGTAGCAGTGGCATGCAGCCCCCCATCACTCAGAAAAATTCCAACACTCAACAGCAACAACAGCAGCAGCAACCGCGGCAGCAACAACAGCAGCAACCGCGGCAGCAACAGCAGCAGAGGCAGCAACAAGAGTAGAAAATACAGCAGTAACAACAGCAGCAGCAGCCGCCGCGGTAGTAGCAACAGCAGCAACAACAGCAACAACAACAAAGAAATGTTCCGCGTATTATCGACATGGAAATTGTAATCGACCCTATCGATGTAACAAAATTTAAAAGAAATCAAAAAAAAAATAATGTAAAATTTTATTAATTTTTTTTTGTATTGAAGTATGAAAATAGAATAAGGTGAAAATAAATAAAAATAATATTGTATTCATTTCTCTTTCTTCATCCACTCTGTTCACCGTTATTTCATTGAAAAAAAATAATGACATTTTCTTTTAATAATATAATAATAATTATTATTCTTTTATAAAAAAAAATATTATTTATTGATAATATAGATTCCTCTTTCTTAAAAATCAGTGATGGGCTTTGATTTGAAACAATTTAATAGATGATTGCTCGCCCGGTACAAGAAATTAGAAATGTGAATTCTTGAATTTTATTATAGAACCCACGAACACTTTAACTTTAAAATTTTTTTTTTTGGAAAGTATTAATTTGTACCATGATAACGAATGCGTAAAGCATACTAAGTTTTCCTAGTGAAAAAAAAGGTATGTAAACGCTACGAATTTTTTTTTTAGAGCTAAGAAAGAATTTAAACATTATTTTTTTTTTATTTTATTTTTCTTTATTTCCAATATAAACATGTAAATATATTATTTTTTTTTAGAAATATTATCTATTTCATCTCGACCAAATGTTGATTCTAAATAATTTAGCAGCCAAGCTCTTATTAATACAACATTGTGAATGGCGCATATAGGTTTTCTCCTTATGCAGAGAGCATGGTTAAAACGAAAGTAGTGGTTTTCACTTATTATTTCTTCAAGAGGTGGACATCCGAAGTCTTCAACATTTGAAATGGATCTGCAAAGTATCAGATAAAATTAAAGATAAGTATCAAAAAAGTATAAAAAAAAGTATCAAAACGATTCAAAATAATTAACTTGCATGTTTGGTAAAATATTTTTCATCCATTCTACTCCTTGCGTGCAGATTTGTAAGATTCGATAAAGACGATGATACGGAATATCGCCGGAGTTCCACGCTATTCCATGATGACTCTTTTCCAACCATTGAGACATGCATTTTTCTTCTTCTGTCAGTTCTTCCCAAGCCATTGGAGGTTTGAAAAGATACGCAGTCGGTAAGGCAGTTTTCCTCAAATTAAGGAAACTTATTTCTTTGAAAATAAAAAATTTCCAAACCCAATCTCATGAGAGGAGAAAAACGTAAATGTCAAACTTGTTGACTTGACTTGACGCATCTTTCGTGGATGCAAGTAGAATTTGAACATCGTCTTCATCGAGGAGGTAGTCTGCAGGCTGAAGAAGCAGAAGCTAGAGTTGAGTGGCGTGATGTGCAATCAACCTTCCAAAATCGAATCAGGACAGGTGTGGTTGTTAACATAAAGCATGTGGACATATTGAGTTTTTTTCATGATGCTCTGAAGCTCTTCAAAGATAAGACACAAGCATGTTTAGAAGAATATAATGCGGTGAAAATCAATTCGGATTTTATTTCAGAATTTACAATGCAAAAAAATGGTGAAGAAACGACAGATATTAAATATTTTACGAGTGAGAGTGCTACAGTATACATGTCAACAGATTTAGAGAAATGGTTTACAGATAATATTAAAGAGCCTATTCTTTCGCAATCAGAAGAATTTCAAGAAAAGGATTCAGGCTGGACACTGAAGAGTACTATAAGTTTATGTATAAATATGAAAAAATATTCTCCAATTAAGGAAAGTTCTTATATTCCTCTTCCAAAGTTTATTGCAAATAAAAAAGCTTGTGTTAACGTTCATAATAACGACGATCAGTGTTTCAAGTATGCTTTTCTTTCATCATTATATCCAAGTAACAAAAATGCTAGTAGAGTTAATCAGTATGGATTGCATGAAAATGAATTAAATTTTGCTGGTATAGAATTCCCAGTAAAACTTAAAAGTATTCCGAAATTTGAAAAACTGAATAATATTTCAGTAAATGTATACATGCTTAGAAAGTATGGACACAAATTCGAAGTAACACCTTGTCATATTACGACAGAGAAGAAGGAAAAACATGTAAACCTTCTCATCATTCAAGATTTTTATATAGATGAGCATGAAGAAAATAATCATGCTGATGAAGGTGCCATGCCTAAATATCATTACGTTTGGATAAAAAGTATGTCTCGACTTTTGAGTTCTCAAGTGTCTAAAACTCATGTAAAATCTTACCATTGTGAAAGGTGTTTACAAATAATTTATACCGAGGAGAGATTGAAAATTCATGAAAGCGATTGTAAAAATTTAAATGATTGTCGAATAAATTTGCCTGATTGTAAGAATAATATTCTCAAATTCGAAGATTACAGTAAGAGTGAAAACCTTCCTTTTGTTATTTATGCGGATTTTGAATGTTTATTGAAGCCTACTGAGAATGAGAATGCTTTCCAACTGCACGAAGCATACAGCATAGGATACTTCATAAAATGCAGTTTTGATAATAGCTTATCTGGCTATAGATCATACAGAAGAAAAAATGAAGAAGAAGAGACAGCTGCAGTATGGTTTGTTCAAGAATTAAAGTCAATTGGTGAAAAAATTGACGTACTCTACAAGAATCCAAAACCAATGAGACTTACAGATTTAGAGGAAATATCTTTTCGGAGATCATCAACTTGTCATATATGTCGGAAACCAATCACTGGTGAAGAACTTGCTGTACGAGACCATTGTCATCTCACAGGGCGGTAATTTGCCTTCTCGATTATATTCGAAATAAAGTAAACGAAATTTTGTAATTCTAAGATAGATTTTGTTCTTCTTCAGTTTCAGAGGTGCAGCTCACAATTCTTGTAACTTGAATTATAAGGATTCATTCCTGTGGTTTTTCATAACCTCAATTACGACACTCATTTTATTTTAAAAGAGATTGCTACTTCTACGTTGATGAAAGGACGAGTAAATTTAATACCTCACAATAAGGAGAAATATATTTCTTTTACAAAATACGTGGATCACTGCAACATAAGTTTTAGATTCATAGATTCTTGGCGTTTTCTACCTTCATCATTGGAAAAGCATGCATCATATCTGAAAAATGTGCCGATAGCAGTAAAGGAATTTCGAACAGATGGACTTACAGATGAAAAGATAGATCTCCTTCGACGAAAAGGTGTATTTCCATATGATTTTGTAAATGGATTAGATAAGTTGACGACTACAAAATTGCCAGAAAAGAATGATTTTTATAATAAGCTAACGAATTCTCATATTGCTGAAGAAGACTATAAGCATGCTGTCCAAGTTTGGAATAAGTTCAATATTAGTACGTTGGGAGAATATTCAGATCTTTATCTGAAAACCGATGTTTTACTATTGGCCGACGTTTTCGAGAGTTTTCGAGAAACATCTCTTAAAGCCTATGATTTATGTACTGCTCACTTTTATACGACTCCTGGACTAACTTTTTCAGCAGCTTTAAAAATGACAAAGGTAGAATTGGAGCTTCTTACAGATATTGACATGCTAATGTTTATCGAATCGGGCATTCGAGGTGGAATAAGTCAGTGTTGTAATCGATATGCCAAGGCAAACAATCCATATATGGGTTCTTCATACGATAAGGATCAGAAAACAAAGACTCTTATATTTTGATATCAACAATCATTATGGATGGGCAATGGTACAGCCTTTACCAGTTGGAAAATTTGAATGGATTGATTATGAGACAAATCCAAGTTTTTTTCAATACACCGCCAGATTCTGATATAGGCTATTTTGCTGAAGTTCACTTGGAGTATCCTGAAGAAATACATGATGATCATAGGGATTTACCTTTTTGCGCAGAACATCTTGCACCACCTGGTTCAAAACAGAAGAAACTTCTCACGACTTTGAATGACAAGAAAAGGTATGTCATTCATTATCGAGCACTTAAGCAGGTCTTATAATGGACTTCGATTAAAAAAGGTGCATAGGATTTTGAGAATGAGAGCGGAAACGTGTAGATGTGCGATTAGTAAATAAATTTACAGGCAGATACGGAGCAGAAGCACGCATAGCTCTGCCAAATTTTCACAGTTGTGCAATCTTCGATGAAAATTTGGTTGTCATACAGCTGAAGAGGACAAGTATTACAATCAAAAAACCAATATACGTTGGTCTCTCAATTCTAGATTTGTCAAAAATATTAGTATATGATTTTCATTATTCATATATGAAAAAGCGAGTTGGAGAAAAATGCAAACTCCTGTATACGGACACTGATAGTTTAATATATGAAGTTGAGGATGTAGATATGTATCAAGTAATGAAAGAAGATGTACATAAATTTGATACTTCTGATTATGATGAAAATAATCATTTTGGAATTCCACGTGTTAATAAAAAAGTTCCTGGATTGATGAAAGACGAATGCTGTGGCAAGATTATGACAGAATTCATTGGTTTAAGAAGCAAAATGTACAGTATTTTGATTAATGGAGCCGCGACAGTGAAAAAAGCTAAAGGTATAAAATCTAGCGTTGTAAAGAAATCAATCATGTTTGAAGATTATCGAAAATGTCTTCAGGATCTTGTTATTATAAAACGTGAGCAGTGTAATATTCGTTCAAAATTACACATTGTGCATACTGAAAAACAGGAAAAAATTGCTCTAAGTCCACACGATGATAAAAGATTCTTATTGCCTCATAGTACTGACACTTTGCCTTGGGGACATTACAGAATTATGGAAGAACAGATGGTGCAAGCTGCAATGCAAGTAGAGGGAGATGCGGTGGAGGGGATTGTGATAGAGGAGAGGGGCAACAATGGCGAAGGACAAAAAAGAGAGGGAGAAAGTGAGTGGGGGCATGAAGCAACCAATGAGAATGCTTCGCGGGTGGGGGTGACACTTTATGCTGATGGAGGGGAACCAATCAAGATTGAATATGATGTTTTAGAGGAGTTTATGCACGAGTGGGATCCATCATTGGATAGGTTAGGAACTGAACAAGGAGAGAGAAATGATATATTACTAGAGGCTATGGAAGGGGCAGAAATTGTGGTGGGAAACGGGCTATATGAACGGACGAAACACGATGAAGAGCACATTCGAGAAATCGAAGCGAACAATCAACCTTGTGCAAAGAGACCAAGACTCACTTAACTCTAAAATAAGTAAGTTCTATTTCTTAGTTCTCTCTCTCTCTCTCTCTCTCTCTCTCTCTCTCTCTCTCTTTCTCTCTCTCTCTCTCTCTCTCTCTCTCTCTCTCTCTCTCTCTCTCTAAATTCTCACCTATAAGACATTTTTCAATAACTTTCATTCTTATTTTCACTTTTCAGAATGGATCTATCTGCACTCAACAATATTGCTGAGCGCGAGTTCTTGCCTAAGAAGAAAGTCACGGACATGGAAAAAGATCATGAGTACATGGTGACTGCACTCAAGAAAGTAAAGACGAAATTTGGCACAAAGATTGTGGCTGAGATCGATGACAGCTTTCAGATTTTTCTGCCTGGAAAGATCTCATCGGCAATCATAAAAAATCAAGAACTTTTCAATAATCTCTCTAACACAGCAAATAAACTTAGTTTATTTATATCATATCAGGGAGGAACTTCTTTTAAGTTCAGCACATGCTAAAATAATGAAATACAAAGACTTATTATTGTTAAATACTATTTATTTGTTTAAACTTGTATGTAATCTACATGAATAAATACATTATTAAATAATAACATTTGCTTTCTTATTTATTTTAACCTTAAGAAATTCATACAATCTCATTTTTATTTATCCAACTATTGTGATCGCCACTGACTCCTAACCATTTAACATATACACGTTTACTATTTTTCTTTAAAACTTTTTCTACTAAATAAATTTCCGGATACATAGTTTTGTGAATTTCCGTTTCATAAAAGCCGCCAGAGACGGGTTTATCATAATAATCTTTGAGGTGGTAAGTTACTGGATCTGTTTTTACAACTCGTATTATTGTGAAAATTTCCGTAGACCAATTTGGCGTGTAACCTTTTTCAAAAACATTTTTTATCCTACTTATTCGTACTTTATCTCCTACTTTAAATTTCGGTTTTTTCACTGGCGACTTTTCATTTGGAAAACGTCTCTTGACTTCTCGCTCATTTGCCAGTGTAACATTTTCAGGCTCGATTCCTGTTGTCCGATGTTTTCTCGAATTGTATGCTTTGAGCAAGTTAGGTAAAATACCCAACCATTTATAGCTTCCTTGTTTGCTGAATTCTGTCCACATTGCATTTTTCAACGTTCTATTGAATCGTTCGCATATGCTTGCATGAAGATTACTATGTGAAGAGTATAAGTGTATATTGTGCTTCTTCATAAGTTTTTGAAAAATTGAATTGTAAAATTCTTTTCCTTGGTCAGTTTGTAGATTCTTCGGTACTCGTCCTTCTGTTAGTATTGACTTCATAGCTGCTGTAACATCATTACCATTCTTTGACTTGACTGGCACGGCCCATGCATACTTTGAAAATATATCTATGACAGTGAGTAAGTAATGAAAACCTTTGTTTTCTTTAGAATATGGTATCATTTCTACAAGATCCGCTTGCCAAGTCTCATCTATTCCACGTATGTCATATTTTCTTCTCTCGTATCGCCGACGTGCTGGCTTGTGCAGCTCTTCAGCTACTCTTTGACGTTCCATCATTGTTTACAGTAGATGAAAATCCATCTGGAAATTCGTCTATACGAACTTTTAATTGTTTATTCACTTCTTCAATGATATAATCAATGCCAGAGTAATTGCGAAGAGTTGTACTATAAAGATAACGCAATTTTGTATTCACTTCCAATTGCTGTTTTTCAACTTGCTGCTTATATTCTTTTATAACTTCACCAATTCCAGCAATTTTAGCAGCTATATAATTTATTTCAGTTTGTAGAATAACTTTCAGTGAGTGCAAGGTGATTGCATCGTTTGGATGATTGGGCTGTTCTAGGTTGCAAAGTCGCTTATTTTCTAAATCAAAATTACCATCCGGTGTAAAATTGAAACCAATGCCTGGAGGACCGCGACTCACTTGCGAGCCCTCAAGTCTTCTTCCAAACACATCGAGACTCATGGTAGTACTGATGCAAAGAAGAAAGTTGCATGTCAATATATATGCCCAGCTTCGCGTAATTCCTCAATAATCGACTGGATTTCATTGACGTGATTATTATTTCCAGCTGATCGTTCGGCAATCAATAATCGAAGTCTCTCAGTAAGCTCGTTTGGATCATCCCAATAGACGAGATCAATGGCAGAATTTTTCTTAGCTATTTTATATTTAGGTATAAGTCCTCCTCCGCTGCTGTGGCATTGGCGCTAAAACATTCTTATATTTATTACTTCTCGACATTCGTATAGATTCATCTTTGCTGAATTTTTTCCGATGAGCATTTGTTGCTTCCAAAATCTTGCGATAATTTGCACGATCTGCTGAACTTAAAAGATCATCCGGGTATTTTTTAAATAGCAATTCCATTAGTCCATGTGTTTTAGGATAACTTTCATTTCTGACTTTGACATATTTATCATCAAATTCAATTTCTGAATCACCAATCATATACACTTCATCAACCTTTCGCACTCCGTATATATTATCAATTGTTCTACGGCTTTTATCTAGCATTGATAAAAAGTCTTCAGCTGATTCATTTTCTCCACTCGCGGATTTAAATGTAGAATTGGTTATTGTGTTAAAAACATCATCATCATCATTATCATTATCATCATAAACAGTATAATTCATTAAACTTGATTTATTTTGATCGTTGTGCAAACTCGATCAATCGATTCTCATTCGTTTTTTACTGTTGTTTTGATCCAAAATGTGATTGGATGGTTGCTGTAGTGGGCTTTCACTTTTCATCTAAACAAGTTTCTCAAGTGGTGTGATGACTGGTTTTAGAGTATCACCGATGACTTTTTGAAAATCATCTTTCTCCTTTTTTAATAAAGTGTATGTTTTCTTAATAGCCTCACGAGCTCGCAAGAGCTCACTAAGAACATTCTTCTCTTTCGTGAAGTCTGACATGCTTACGTGGCGGTGTCTACAACTGAACTGTAAGTTTGAGACTCATAATTCTTTTTTTATTGCAAAACAGTCAAATCCTTTTCTGTATCTACCCTCATTCATCGGTCGATCTTTGTTAATAACAATAAATCCATATCTATCATTCTTCCAACATTTAGAACAAAGATTCCGAAATTCATTAAAAGTTTCATCGGTGTTCACATGATCTTCATAGATATGTTTCAGATTTACATCATTTTGTCGATAAATTACTAACAAATTGACACTATCTCTAATGAGATGTTTTCCTATATGAGCATGAGATTGACATAGATAGAAGCTATCTACACTCTTATGTCTCCCCATACAGAAGAATGCTCTAACTTTATCCTGCTTCTCACATGCCACATCATCAAAAATCATTATTGAATTTGGAAGGGCTTCATCTGGAGATACTACAGATTCATGCTCACTGAACGGAAGATATGATACTCCTTCAATCGGATCCAGGTTTTTTTTTCAATGAAATAACGGTGAACAGAGCGGATGAAGAAAGAAAAATGAATACAATATTATTTTTATTTATTTTTACCTTATTCTATTTTCATACATCAGTACAAAATAAAATTAATAAATTTTTACATTATTTTTTTTGGATTTCTTTTAAATTTTGTTACATCGATAGGGTCGATTACAATTTCCATGTCGATAATACGCGGAACATTTCTTTGTTGTTGCTGCTGTTGTTGCTGCCGCGGCTGCTGCTACTGTTGTTGCTGTTGTTGCTGCTGATATTGCTGCTGTTGTTGCTGTTGATTGTTGAAGTTTTTCTGAGTGATGGGGGGCTGCATGCCACTGCTTCTGCTCTGTCTCTTCAAACTAAGAACCCCGCGACTTGATGGCTTCTCCGTTTTTGCATCAGCTAAAAGATTACAAAATTATTAATATTAAATATTATAATTATATAAAAAATTGTATAAAGAATTAAAAAAAACTTACAATTCAATTTAACTTTTTTTGGAATTTTGAAATCCTTGATGCTCCTCACCGACTTGCATGACTTGCAACTCGATGAGGTGCTACTGGAGCTCGAGCTAGAACTCGAGCTCGAGGAGGAGCTCGATCTCCTGGAGCTTATCCTCTTGATCGCTGGACGACTGGGCCTGGGAAATGAACTTGTTGAAGTACTAGGCTCAGCTGAAGGCGGCGCGCTGGGTGAAGCGCTTGCCCTCTCTCGGCGGGCAGTGCTGGGTGAAGCGCTTGGCCTCTCTCGGCGGGCAGTGTTGGGCGAAGAGCTTCCTGGCCTGATCTCTTCGTATAGTTGCTGCATAGCAGCCAGTGGTGGCAGTGACGGCACTGTAAATTAAAAAATGAAAATTTTGAAAAAAATAATTTTATTTTTAATTATAAAGAAAAAATTATAATAATTTTCAACTCACATGAATGGATTGCCTCCATGGCCCAGGAGACATGCTCCAACATCATAAGCAATGTTGGAGCGTTGGCAATTAGCCAACGAATCCTATCTTGCATCGCTCTGATGCTGCTGCTGCTGCTGCTGCGACTTCCTGGAGTCCTCTTGGGTGACATTCCACTGCAGGTTAAATTTCGAAACCGAAAATTGACCTGACTAACCGTAGCCTAAGGTGTGCTATTTATTGCGAAAACAGCAGCTTCCCTTTCCACGGCATTTTTTCTAAAGTCCTGTGATTGGTGTAAAAGTTTTCTCTCCTAATTTTTTAAAAACACACCTCCTCACATCTATTGAGGGTGAAAAGCCTTACGATTCGTGAAAAAATTTCCCTCACCAATTTTGAAAAACTAGTGTCCACCTCCTTTTAGTTCACTCCCTTTTTTTTCGAATCTTGACTGTGAGAATGAGAGATTATCCTCTTCTCACAAGAAAAGATCTTGGAGAAAATCTCACTCTGAATTTATTTAGGACGTCTAAGAAAATTGATGTATATCGGTGCGAGAGACAACTCTGCGTTCCCTACAAAACCCAATCATATATCTCTGCAAATGATTTTTAAACAGCTGTGTTGTCTCTGGGAAAGTGCAAGGGATAGTACCTGCGCGATTTGTATGCATAGTCGGCGGTCAATATTTTCTAGCTTCGCGTTTCTCAGTCAAAAAACACCTGTGCGAGGGTCGTCGTCCATATCTGCGTGAGGATCGTATTGGAAATGAGATGGATAGTACCTACGCGATCTGTCCGCGCAGACGGGGGACTAACTTATCGCAGTCGAAAGGAAAAACACCTGACGCTGGAAGCTATATACATCTGCATGGGATAGTTTGTATACGTATCCGAGAGTGATTTCTAGGCAGTCTATAGTATGCATAATGACTCCAGTATAATGTGTAAAGGCATGGGAAAACACCTGTGCTAGGGTCATCACCTCTACCTACGCGAGGGAGGAGGAGCATGAACCCACCACTAAATTTTTTCGGGACACGGAGAAGGGAAGATTGGGACTTATACATACTACGGTTACTGGCTCACTTTGAGAGGGGGAAGAATTCTCGGTCGCTAGGGGAGGGAAGGAAGGGATCGACAATCCCTCCATTTAAAATACACAGCTCGGATTCTGGC
>QLYP01000790.1:35958-50067 GCA_016647725.1 Nasonia giraulti
GATCGACAATCCCTCCATTTAAAATACACAGCTCGGATTCTGGCTCATACTGAGAGAGGAGGGGGTTTTGGAACAAGAAGAAACATTATTTTACCAATTATAATACACTTTGTTTCACATTATTTCATATTAATAGAAACAATTTTCACGATTTTTCATAATTTTTCATAATTTTTTTGTGACCAATTAAAAATTTTATGATATTTTATACACAATTTTTGACATTTTCTCACATTTTCTTATATTTTCACACGACTTTAATTTTATGTATATTAAAATATCAAAACCCATTTTTTCACATTTTCATAAGTATCGGAAAAAGATTATGGCGGTACAGCGAAAGGGGGGCCCTTAGAATAGCATGCTCCTACCGGACGGTCGCTGCCGAGGCATCGATGATAATCGCGGGGGTAATCCACGTAGATCTTCTTGCGATTGAACGCAAGCAGATCTACGAGGCTTGTTTAGCGTCGAATAGCACCTCGATTGCCGCGGAAGAAAGAGAAATAACAATGCGCAATTGGCAGACTAAGTGGACCGATTGTCCAAAGGTTAGATGGACTTATAATGGACCCTTATAAAAGATGTGGGCCCGTGGGTGGACAGGAAATGGGGGGAGGTCAACTTTTACCTTACACAGTTTTTCTCCGGTCACGGATACTTTAGGAGCTACCTGTTTGCGATGAACAGGGTAGCAATACCGGGGTGTAAGTACTGCGGTGACGAACGGGACGACGTGAGACACACGTTTTTTGACTGCCTTCACTGGCCTGAAAAGCGTAGACCACTGGAGCTGACGATAGAGGCGTTCACGTCCGAGACTGTAGTCGAAACGATGCTTGACAGCAAGCAGAACTGGGAAGAGATAACGGCGTACATGGAGACGGTTCTCCGCGAGAGAAACAATGACGGTTGTTTACAAGACTAGTTGACGGCTAGCACAGCTTAAGCCAGGCGACCCCCCGAAGGAATGCGAAAGCGGTTACCGGGGGGGGGGGGGGGTTTCGCGGCCATATGAGAGGTGGAGTTTTAGTGAGTATGCCTAGCGTTGTCCCGCGCCAGGAGAGTCTCACACACGGGGAGCCTCGCGCGGGGGAGCTCCTATCATGGTGCATTAAGCATTTCTCCAATTCTCCGGATAAACAAAAAAAAAAAATAATAATAATAATAATATATTGTTGTGAAACAATAATATATTATTATTTCTCGAATAATTGATATTCAAGTGCTATTATTAAAAACTATTAGTAAAGAGTAAGGTGCAAATGTTAAGCTTGTCGTGTGTGATCAAGGTGCAGCAAATCGAAATCCATATACTTTATTGAATGAATCCATAAATGAACCATACTTTATGTCAGATGATAGTAAATACTATGCTTCGTTTAACTGGCCTCATTTAATCAATCGATTAATATACGAATTAAGAAAATATAAAAAATCTATTGCAATGGCGAAATAATTGTCGATTTTGATGATTTACATAAAACGTGATTAATTGATAGCTTGAATAGCTTGTTGAGTCATTTATCTGCAACACATTTTGACCCAAATTCTTTTGAAGCAATGAATGAGAAAAGAACATTTCAGCTTCTTAGCTTCAAGATGTATTCAGCTATCAAACTGGCTGGGCCTAATGGACTTCAATCTAAAACCTGGGAAGAATCTGCTAAATTTTCCGAGTACATGAACGCTGTAATCGATGCATGTAATTCTAGAAATGAGAAATATGGAAATCCGTTGACACGAGTTATTTCAGACAGGAATCCAGAAATACTTAAGCGATTGATTTGAGAACGTATGTAAAAAAATTGGCGAATCGAGAAGAAACCTAGAAAATTTGTACAACTGCCTTGTTTTATAGAAATGGGTATGACTGTTGGTGTGCTTATTGATATGTATTCTGATATAAAATCAGAGAAAAAAGATTTTGAATTGGTAACTGCTCTTTGTAACACAGACTCAGTTGAGCATCTTAACTGTAAAATTCGAGCTCGAGGTGGATTTAACCGCAACCCTACTGGGCGACAGTGTAGACTAGCTCTACGCCATATTATTTTTACCAATTATTTGTTTAGTTTTGACAAAGGAAATGTCAATTGCACTGAAGCGCCATCATTAGTTCAGATGCAGGATATCATAAAATCAAACGACCTTGAAAATAACACGGAAGGAAAAGTTGAGTCGAACGCAGACGACCGTTTAGAGCTTGTTGAATTTTCTGACGAGTTATTATTAGAAGAATTCTTTAATTCCGATTGTTTTATAGCGTTTGACAAATATGCAGATGTGCATGAGCCGTATTCCTCTTTAATTGACGACAAAGGAGAGTATAAAAGAAATGTTTTATCATACTTTGCAGGACATGTAGCGAGACGATGTCTTATGAAATCACAATGTGACAACTGTCGTGAGATTTTTACAAAAAGTGCTACATATATAACAGTCACCCCACTGATGAAAAATATATTACATACAGAGAATATAAACATCAAGACGAAGATGCACCTTCAGTTTCATTTTTGACTAGACCAACAGACGAATTTAAAAGAATCGTTAGTATACAACTTGATGCTTTTTCTGCAGGCTATGAACGGTGGTGGCACGAAGCTCTGCTTCGCCAAAGACTAGTCGAATTTGCAGAAGCATGTACGAATGAACATTATAAAGGTTGATTTGATAATGTCAATGATAATTGCTATAAACATAAAATAGAAGAGTAGTAGGAGCTATGCGCGTTCTGCGCAACTTACCATCCGATCTGGCATTTCTACCATACCGACGCCGGTAACTGTCGGTATGGCAGTTCTGCCTTATCGACCCCCTTCCCTGTGTCATCTCGCGTCCAGCGGCACCCTGCATTTTCAGCAGCCCGCGTCCCCTGGGTAAAAAAATCGATAATCTATAACGATTATTCCTGCCATGCCGACGTCTGTAACTCGCAGGCATATAAATATCTGGCTGCTTATATATTTTTTTCATCCATAGGCCCGATGCTCGAATTCCGCGTCCCGATTTTTTCTTCACGATTACAGGCTGCTGCCCGTGGTCCGAGTCTCACTACAAACTTGATGTTTATTAAAATATTAATCACTGAATTTTTTACGTTAGATATCACTTTTTTCGCAATTTTGGTATACAACACTTTTTTCATATTCACTTCATATTAATCACACAATAACACTTCAATACAATATTTACTGTAATAATATAAGGAAAAAAAGGATGTACGGTTAATGAAAAAAATGTATACTCATTTTTTAATAATATTATCTTTATTTTTCAATTTAAACAACGAATAAATTTAATTAACTGTACCAATACCCTCATGAGTCATCCAATTTAAATATTCTCTAAATATCCACGCATGTATCGCTATTACATTTTGCAATGCACAGTTTTTACCCATCCTTCTCGATGGTATACGCATACTTCAGACCGTCGAAATCCTGGTGTATGCAGTGATGGACAATGTATATCTTCTGAATTATAAACATCATCTAAATATCGCTCTAATTTTCTCTTTTTATTTAAACCTTTGCAATTAAACTTTACTCTAACACCATCTCCTCCAATCATCTTGAGCTCTTTAAAAACATCCTGAATATCATTGAATGGTCTAGTTCCCTTATCCCATTCAAGTCCATGATAATTACGCTGCAGCCAACCGTTTTCCCTAGCTTCTTCTGGTGATAATTCATTCCATGGACAAGGTGGTTGAAACACATACACTCTCGGTATTAAGAGGCCATACACGTCGACTGCAGCAAGTTCTTTAATAATTATATTATTTACATATTTGAAGCACTGGATATCCACGACAATCTCCATAATTGTGAGTCTAAAAATCATAGGAAAAAAACATTATTTAAAAAATTTTTTTTAATAAAATTCACAATAAAGAATTAAAAATTACACTGGTTGACAACGAGCCATCACTTTGCACTAGACGCTATACACAAAATGCACCAATTGACCAGACGTGCGATTTGCAGCCGATTTTATAGGCAGGATCAAGGTCAATCACACCCGTTCGAAAAATATCTTGCGCGCGCACTCAAGGATATTCGCTGCTTCCTACTCTCGCGCGGATCCGAGGTCACCCGCGACCTCCCACTCGACCATTTGCGCTGATTCAAGGTCGCACTCGCGAATTGCGCGCGCATCCATGGCCAATCTCTGGCTCCTTTCCCACTTGCCGGTCCCCCGCTATCACACCGCCAGCTCTCACGCACTACTTCAAGGCCGTTTTCGCGCGCTTCCTACTGCCGCTCTCCTGAACTATGCCTACGCAGTCAAAGTTATATCTCTCCCTTTTCCTCTCTCTATCTCTCTCACTCTCACGAAGCCTATAATATCACATTCTTTTCTCACAGATTTTTATTTTTTAAACTTCTAAATATTTTGCTTATTATTATATAATTTTTTTTTCACATCTCTACACAGCTGTTTTTAATTGAGAATTATGGAAGGAAATGGATAATTGGAATATGAGTATTCAAATTATTATATTACTTAAATACATTTTTTACATATTTATTTTTTCAAAAAAATATACATTTTTATATTACTTATTATGCTATAATATACTATATTCACACTAGTTTTTTTATATCTCCACTAATAGGATTATATTGAATTATGCGATCTTGTAAAATTAAACAATAAGCTGTCGTTGCCGGAGCTATGGGTTCTTTAGTTTCAAATTCAATACGAACATCTACAGCAGCTTGTTTCACACTCATTTTGTTTTGAGCAATCGATGATAATAAATGGCGTATATTTGATAAAATCACTTTTACTAACTAGCAAATTAGATTGTAAATCTTTGTTTTCATAGTAAGCATTTTGAAATTGTATGAACATTTCATAAAGTAAAGCATATTGATTCTGCTCGATGTCGAGATTTAAGTTACCATATGGGTAGTACTGTGAGTTAAGAAAAAGTTTTACATTGGCGATTTTACAATGATCAAATTGACTTGCATTTTTTAGAGCTATACCTATTCTGTTTGTCTGAAAGGCTAAAATAACAAATCTTGGCTTCTCTAATTGATTCGACGTTTTTACTGTCCAAATATGTCTTGATGATGCTGGAAGGATTGGATATTCATATAATTCCCATGAACGAAAACTCATATCAATAGGAATATCTTTTTTAATATGACTAACAGTTGTATTTTACGTTTGTCTGACATAGCAACGTAAGGCATCATCCACCCAATCCAAGTGAGTTCAAACTTATACTCTTCAGCTGATGCACCTGCTGCAGGAGCTGTTTGTATAATAGCATTAATATAATTTCTTTATCTTATGAGTATAAGTTCATGCTTAACGTTTACAACAATTTTATGATAATCTTCAGCAAATCCTAAAATCATTGATAGCGGGATTGATACGTCAAATTGTCCATTTTCGTCGATTATTTTAGCAGTCTCTTCAACATCAAGCCATCCAGCATTCTCTAACAGCTTACTTTGATTTGAACTATATGATACATAACCTTTATGACACTGGTTATACCAACATTCTTACACTTACCGATTTCAATAGCGTTAATTTCATAACGAATTTCATCAAATAAATGACATATAGTATTGTTTACCAACTTTGTTGCTGATACGTTTGTATTATCTGATTTTTTCATCTTTCCACAAATATGTAATGAACTTTTTGAAGGTAAAAGACATAAATCTTGATGTTGAATTGATATACGTATCTCATCACTATTATTAAAATTTAGTGAAGTGTATGGTTGATGAGCATGTATTTCGCAGTGAGTGATGGATTCGTCAAAGACGATCGGTTTCTGTACACTAAGAATCGCTTCCATTTTTTCTTCTATCGTTTAAACGATAACAGCAAATAAGAATACAGCTTAATTGATCTTTTTTACAGTTTTTCTTCTTTTTCTGGCGTCTGCGATCACTTTGAGTCCGAGACTCTTCAGATACTGAGCGTTCTGAGGTGTTAGACCTTTGACTACTTATCGATGAATAACTCTCTTTTGATATGGTAGTCTGTTTATATAGCCTAAGCCCACCTTTGTGTTATAAACAATGCCCATTACGTGACCTTCTTGATGTGTAGTCTAATAGTGACCACTTCTCCCCGAAGATTTACAAGATCACCGTTCTTATCAACAATACGCAACTGTAAATAGTCAATCAATTTCACTGACACTGGTAAGTAAATTATTTGTTTTGGTACTTCAATAATTTTATATCCTGGAGGCACAGCGGGAAAAAATTGGTATATGGTATGAACTTTGTTTTGATTGATGTACGCTCCTGATGTTATATTGCATTCAACACGTAGAGCATTCACTTTGAGAATGGATAATGGTAAGTCAGATACGTGACTTTTATATGGTTGCAGAACACGTTGTGTAAAACCAAGTAATCTTCCTATGGAATTTAGTGGTTGAAAATCAATCTTATGACTGCAGTATATTTCACTACGTAAGGTATTATTGTTTGGTTTTATACTAAGCTCTATTTCCTCAGATTCAAGTTGCTTTTTCAGAAAATGTTCAATATCAGATATTTCATAGCTACCAACTGGAAGCTCAATAACTTTATTGTCAACATAGAATTTATTTTGTCCAAGGTCAACATTTGGTATAGAGTTGAATGTAAGTAATTCAACAAGTCCAAGAACATAACTTTTGTCTCTATCGAGCTCTATCGGTGGAAAATAATGTGTTTCAAGTACTAATCAAGTATCTGATAAACTGAGAGTCAGAGATTGATTCAACTTGAACACTCAAACGTAACTAAAAATATGTGAGGTTTATAACAGCTTATATAGATGATAATTATCAGGATGATCTAATAAATCATTTAAAAACTTGAGACAAAGATGACCACAAGTAAAAGTATTATACTCTTGATAACGTTTATAATTATATTTAATAGTATCAAGGTTAAAATAATTTATTAAATCTATAGGCGGTCGCAAATCACCAAAACTATCGAAGTACAAAATGTTTTTACCATTCTTGCGGTAGGCTACCCAATGTGTACCAGGGCCAGTATTATCATCAAGATTTACAATAGTGCTCTCTCTAAACAGAGGTCCGCTAGCTGGAAGTGTATTTCTCATGAATACTCCTCGAAAGTTAGATGTTTGTAGTTTTTTAGCAAATTTTTGTAGATCATAGTCTGTCAATAGATGCTTAGGCAGCTTTACGAAGTTTTTTTTTTCCTCGTCGAACTATTTTTTTCTTGACAAACTGTTTTTTTCAATAGTATTCCGTAACCTTTGTGATGAGGTTTTAAATATAAACCTTTTCCAAGTGCTTGTGCTTCCAGTTTTTTATTATGTCGCTTCTGTTCTTCTAGTTGTTGCTTAGCAGCATTCGCTCTGTTTACAGCTTGCGCTATTCTAGCAGCACCACCAGCTAATGAACCAACTGCGCTTAGTTCTGCAAACAGTGGAATGAGTGCAGGAAGAAAGCCGCCTTTTTTGGAACAGGTAGTATTCTTGGTAAACTCACATTACGATTACCACCAGCTTTTTTCATGATAGTGCGAGCTGCTTGAAGAGCACTTTCAATAGCAACGCGTGAGTCATTGCTATGTGTTACCGCTTTCGAAGCAGTTTTTATTATTTTTTTCAAGGTTAACTTCTTGTTTCTCTTATTACACTTCTTTAACCCCATTCCAAATTTTGATTTAACTTTAATGATATTTGTAACAGCGTATTTCACCCTTTTCAGCCAAACTAGAGTCTGAAGCTTTAACACGTTGCCAAGCTTTTTCAGCCAATACTCGATCTGCAGCGTTCCGAGCGTTTATGTCTTCACGATTTTTGGAGTATTCAATATCGTGTTCTTTACACGCTGCGTCTAGAGGATTAATGGAAAAAGGTCGAGAAGCTATCAAACGAAAATATAATAGTTTAAAATTAAGTAAATTAGATGCTGAACATGTCGCAAATACTACTTTTAAACCTATTGTTGAACCACTTGAAAAATTGATTGATATCACAGAAACGCAGAGTAAAGTTTCAAGAAAAAAAGGTATAGTTGAAAAAGAAGAAAACAGCGATGATGGTATTGATGATTATGAATTAAAACAAGAAGAATGGGAAGTAGTGGACGAAGAAGAAGAAAAACCAGTGTATGTCGATGAAAGCTTAAACGTAGATACAGAAAAACATACTAATACACTGAGTAGAGGTAATAAAAAAGATTTAGTAATAGATAAATATATTACGATGATAAGAAGAGGTGAGACAAAAGCATTAGATCTAATATATGGTGTACGTAAAAAATCTGATGATTTTTATATTGGAAACACTCCTTTATCCTACGATAATGAGTTTATTATTTTGCGAAACAAACAGTATAAAAAGAGTCCCGGATTGATTGAATTATTGTTTAAAAAAGAACACGAATCCACTAATATAAATAAAACTGATTTGTCAGGCTATGCTAAAATTGTTAAACAAACTAGTGCACATAAGAAATATTACAAAGAAGAGGAATCTTTACGTGATTCAAATTCAAAAAAATTTGTCGACTACATTGCAAAAATGTCAGTCATTAAGGATAATAAACGTACGTCTAAAGAAGGTTCAGGTTTACCACCTCCCTTCAAAATTGCAAGACGTTATACAAATACTGATTATATATACTGGGATGATCCAAACGAACTTGTTAATCGATTGAGATTATTAATAGCTGAAACATCAGCTGGCAATTAAAACCATGTGAATGAAATTCAGTCTATAATTGAAGAACTCCGCGAAGCTAATATAATCGATTGAAACATCTGATAATCAATTAACTTAGATGAGAGTATAAATAAGAGTAGTTGAGTAGAAAACAAGCTATTTGAACTATGAGTGTTGACCTGTTCGGACGGCATTTGAATAGCTCAGAGGGCCTTCGAGGTCCTCCAGGAATTGGATATAAACTCACAGCTAACGGTCAATATAGTTTACAAGATAAAAGATTATGCAACGTAGCAGATCCTAAGGATTTAAGTGATGCTGTTAACTTAAATACTCTACGCACTGTTACTCAAGCTACAACATCACAACTAAAAAGTGAAATTACTAATTTAGATGAAATAGTTGAGCTACATAGAGACGAAATTGATGAAAAGTTAAGAATACTTACGGTTAAGATTGACAATACACAAACTGCTACTTGAAATAAAAAAAAAAATTAAGTGAATATGGATCGACATAAGTATTCTACGAATACTTACTCTTTTTCTGGACAACAAAGCTATAAAAAGCTGGATAACAATACATTTGTGTTGTAATATGTAAATTTATACAGTCGTAATACTTAAAACGGTACTCATCGCGTCATCTACTGGTTGTCAATCATTTGGTGCAACGAGACAAGCTCGATTGAACGCGAGCATAGTGCGCATGCCTCGCGTATATACTCTAAGCGCATACTATACTGTATACTCAGCTTCCTGGAGTCAGACTATGCGACTATCTACTATACCCCCTCTTGCCTGTAAGAATCGGAGTAGAGCGGATGTACTGCCGACTAGGCTCTCAAGACTTTCAATATATTAACATTTAAACCTCAAAATTATTATTATTTATTCCACGCATCCTTTTCAACAATTTGAAAATCAGAAAACAAAAGTTAGCCAATCTTCTAATAGCTGGAAGAAGTGTACTGAGAAATATTCTATTAATACTAATTGTTTTCCTGAAAAACAAGGTTATAAAAGATTCTAAAACTATGGATCAACGGCATCAAATTGTGGAAGAATTGCATAAGCCTACTCGACGTAATTATACACGCAGAAAAGTTGATATTCGAGATATTGATGAAACGTGTCAAGCTGATCTTGTCGAGATGATACCTTACGCTCGAGACAATAAGAACTATAAGTATATGCTCACAGTAATTGGTATTTTTTCTAAATATGCTTGGGCAGTTCCAATCAAGCAGAAGACTGGAAAAGATGTAGCAGCAGCGATGCTGTCTATTTTGAAGCAAGGACGCGTTCCGAAAAATTTACAAACTGATCGTGGCAAGGAATTCTATAATAAGGAATTTGAAAATCTCATGAAACGATATAAAATACACTTGTACTCTACCAACAGCAATCTGAAAGCTTCAATCTGTGAACGTTTTAATCGTACACTTAAAACTCGAATGTGGAAACTGTTTAGTTTGAATGGAATCATAAATGGTTGAAAATTTTATCAAGTTTATTAAATCAATATAATTATACTAAACATCGAACAAGTGGCATTAAACCTAGAAATGTCACAGTTGATAATGCATCTAGTATCTATGACAAAATCAAGAAGCGAAAAGTTCCAAATCCATTATTTAAATGTGCTCAATTCAAAGTAGGTGATAGAGTTCGAGTAAGTAAAAGTAAACAGAATTTGTGAAAGGTTATACACTACTGAGATTTTTACTGTTGATCAAGTACATCATACGGGTACATATACTTATCTCTTGAAAGACTATCAAAATCGACCGTTAGCTGGAGGGTTTTATGAAGAAGAACTACAAAGCGCGGTAAT
The DNA here is from genome assembly GCA_016647725.1 of Nasonia giraulti. Classification (NCBI taxonomy): domain Eukaryota; kingdom Metazoa; phylum Arthropoda; class Insecta; order Hymenoptera; family Pteromalidae; genus Nasonia; species Nasonia giraulti. The sequence goes on from QLYP01000790.1 coordinate 46,471, forward strand.
AATTACTATGTAAAATGGTTAGGATTCGATGATACACATAATAGTTGGATAAGTAAAAATGATTTGTAATGAGGAAAAAATTAATAAACAACATTTATAACTAATTTTGTTTTAATTTATTTATATATATATATATATATATATATATATATATATATATATATATATAGGAGGTTAAGTCGAGCGGGAGTAGAGGGCACATGCGCGCGAAAGTGCTCCGACCAAAATTGGCTTTAATAGGGAAAAGAGTTGAGAAAAAAAGTGGAAAAGGTGAGAAAAGTGGAAAGCGGAAAAAAGGAAGGCAAGAAGAGTGAAAGCACGAGTGCAAAAAAGCGTAAGGGAGGAGAAGAGAGTAAGAAAAGTTTGGAAGGGCAGGAGAGAGGTTAGACAAAGGAAAGATGGAGGGTGACGCGAGTGAGCAAGACAAGGACAGCAACACGGAAGGGGAAGATTCAACGACCGCGGAGGTGACAAAGAGAGGTAGAGAAAGGCCGAGAAAAGATGCCAAAGATAAGGAACAGCCAATCCAAATGAAAAACTTCCTGGAAAAAGGAAACTGCAGGTTTGACGTGATTTTCGGAAGTAGGGCCAAGGTAGAGCACTCGCCGATAAGAGATAGAGATGGGAAAGTTAAGGAAGGAAAGGCAGATGAGAAAAACCAAGAGCGAGAAAACGGGACGATAGAAAGCAGCAGTGAGGGAAAAGGAAGCCTCGATGGCATAAACGAGGGAAACGGGGGCTGGATGATAAGCAAGGAGAGAAGAGAGAAGCACAGACGCAGCAGAAGGAGGGAAAAAATAATGAGGGAGATGACGGCGAAGAGGGAGCGGAACATAACCTAAAAAGGCTAATTATAGTCTCTCGTACTAATTTTAGAGACTTGTGGATCTTGATGGACTAGTTGGCAATAAACAAAACTATCGACAGTTAATGTGAACTGATAACCGTAAAAAAGGCATTGACCTTTATTGAATATAGTGTGTATTTACAAGTGTTCAAATCTAAGGAAAAGAAGTGAAAGTTAAAGTATTAAAGTACCGACGCGTGAACAAACGATATTGTTTACGGACGACACTGTAAGGCAAGTACGAGCGAATTTAAATCTTCTCATAATATTTCTAATAACATGATGTATCATTATTGATTTTGTAAAGATTTATACTCACTTTATTCTATAATGTCCCCAAGCCAGTGTTTCATTGCTGTCTGGTATTAGGAATCTTTTATCATCGTACGGACTTACAATTAGTGCAATTTGTTCTTGCTGTATGGTTTCAACATTGTGTAATTTTGATCTAATAACAGATTGCTTTCTTTTCAAAATTCTTTGATTCTGTAAACAGTCTACATAGTCTTCAAACCAAATAGTTTTTTTTTACAACTGACGACTTTATACCTTTGATTTTCTTTACAAAATCCACATTATCAACACATGTGCTGTACATTTTACTTCTCAGTCCAATGAATTCAGTAAGTATATTACGTGGCATTCATAAATATCGTGGCAGCAATAAACATTGTTTTTTGGATAATCTGATGTATCAAATCGTTCAATATTTGATTTAATATCTTCATACAAATCATTACAGGTTACTGCATAAATTAAACTATCAGTGTCTGTGTACAAAAACTTACAATTATTTTCATACCTTTTTAACATATAATCATAATGAAAGCCGTACATTGAAATGGTCACGACTTATCTCGGTCCTGTAGTAATTAAATTTATGTAAGAATACAAAATCTATTGATTTTACTATCGGAAAAATCGCGAACATTTACTAATCTGCGCCGCGATTCTGACAACTCATTAAATAGAAAGATTTTAAATTTTTATAATAATTCTCAATTATGATAGTTCAGGTCCGGGATACTAGGTAGTGGAGGTTTATCGCAATAAAGAGATTTTTGTTCTTTATAACAAAAATAAATATATTCAAATAAATATATAAGAAAAAAAATAACATGGCGGCCACGAGGGCGGGCCACATGTTAAGGCCAGGAAATAAATCGTTCGCGTGTCATACTAAAAAGACAAGTGGAATTGTTGTGTGTATTTCTTGTGATAATATATACCACGCGAGTTGTTTTGAGAGAATTGATAAAGTAAAAACTCTAAGTGATGTGTTATTATCTGCCAAAACCACGAGGATGTTAACGTAACCTTAAATGTAACTCAAGATCTGCTAAGCAAAGAAGTGAAAACCGTATTAGCTCAACTTAAGAAAACTACAATAAGTGAAATTAAGAATCAAATACTAAATGAACTCAATGATAGTAAAGATGGGAATTAATCTGAAAGTGAGGATGAAAAACTAAGAATGGAAAATGCATTACTAAAAGAACTAATCAACGAACTGAAAGAGAAGAACCAACTCTTAAGAGAAAAGATTAATATGGAGAAATCTATCATTCCAACGCTAAGAACAAAAAGTTTTGCTGAAATAACAGCAGCTAATGAAAAAAGAGTTCAAAAACGTGTACCAAAAATTATTGTCAAAAAAATGAATAAAGAGGACAAATTAGAAAAAATTACGGATAAAGTAAATCATTATTTAATTAAAGACAAAACAATTCAAACAAAAAGAGTAATAAAAAAATGAAGAGGAATTAATAATTAGCTGCAAAGACGAAGAAAGTGCTGACAAGGCGATAAAAGTTGTTGGCATAAATAATTTTGAAAATCTAGGAAACCACGCCTTAGAATCTGATATCAATACTAGAAATTTCAACGAAATTAAGAAAATGAGTTCAGTCCTATACACATACAAAAATCCTAGAACTAACCTCCAAACGCTCATCCTGGAGGTAACCGATGAAATCTATAAGAACATCAGAGAAAACAATAACAGAGTTTTCATAGGGCATCGAAGCTGCAGAGTCTTTGATCACATTAGTGTAAAACCTTGTTTTAAGTGTGGTAGATACGGTCATAAAGGAACAAAGTGCCGGAATGAAGTAACATGCCTAAAATGTTCTGGAAACCACCAATCAAATGAGTGTCAAACAAATAACTATAAATGCCCAAACTGTCTACATAGTAATAACAACTATAATACAAAATACAATACAGAAGACTTGGCATTTGACAGTCACGAATGCGAAGTGTTAAAATCTAACATAAGGAAAATGATTGAAACAACTGACTACCGTGTATTCCCTATCATTCCAAGATACCTCGGTAAAATAGAACAACAACATTACCAGACGACGACAACACTATCAGCTGTATTATCGACTACAAGTCTGCATAGCATAAACTCAGGAATAGTGAGCAAAAGGAACAACAAAGCGCATAATGGAAGACATTGACTTTATTGAAATAAGAAATAGTGAAATAGAATATAATAACATACGGACCCTCAATAAAAGTCTTAATGATGATAACACTAAAAACTTAATATTATGTATAAATGTAAGAAGTCTAAATGCAAATTTTGAGAAATTTGAGACTTTTATTGAGCGACTAGCTAGGAAGCCAGTGATTGTAGTGTGCACGGAGACATGGAAGCAAAAACATCCAGAGTACTTTCACCTAGGTGGTTATAAGAGTTATTACAATAATAGTGTAATCAATAAATCTGACGGGGTAATGCT
>QLYP01000791.1:0-27589 GCA_016647725.1 Nasonia giraulti
GGGCGATTTTTTTGGTCACTCCAAATTTTGGACACAGTACTGATCCGCTTGACATGGATCGTCCCATATATATATATATAGCTAACCAACAAATAGGGACTAACAATAAGTATAAACTTTTCAAACGAAAGTAGGATAAAGAGCTTTAATTTAAGCCCTGGAAGGTTAAAAATGAATGGCTAGATCGACATTTATGAGGATTTTATGCTGTTTTTAAGCCATACAGTGACTTACGGAGCTTCCAAACTTTTGTCTGTTTCTGATTTGAGTGTTCTTCAAATCCATCTGATATCTTCAGAAATATTTCTTTCTTTATTGCACTGTGAAGAAATGCATATTTGACGTCTAACTGCTACAATACATAATTGTGCTTGGTTGCAATCGCTAAGACTTCTCTAATTAGTGACAGTCGAGGCACTAGTGCGTATGTTTCACATAGATCGTAGAGGTACTACGTAGAGGATCGTAGAGTCCTTAAACCCTCTTATAAAAATACTAGCTTTATACTCGGGATACTCAGTTCCGTTATCTTTCCGTTTGAATTCCCATCTCGAGTCGAAGATGTTCAACTATTTCATATACTCGATTCTTTCAAAGAGCTTTTTTTCTCTGTTTATTGCTTCTTTCCATTTATCAGAGTCTGGTGCTGATACAGCTTCTCTACAGTCGCTACAGCGTTGACTTTTTGTAGTGGCTTCTTAGCTATTTCTTTATTATTGTCAAACTTTAGCCAATTTATTTTTGCTACTTTACATATTTCACAGTCTTTCAAACATATACCTAGATCATTTTCTCTAAATTCTTTTATATCCGGATACAATGTCTTCAGAATCTTTACTTTTTTAAGAGACGTATGTCCTAACCTAATATGCCACAAGTTCATTGTATTCATTACGTTTGATGTCTTATCTAACTTATTATTATCTTGCTTTGCCGGGCTTAGATTAGTTGATACGACTGACTTGTGATCATCTCTAAACGTCACCTTTTTCTTGATTATCCCCATACTACTTTCAACTGAGATCAGTGCATCTGTATGTATTGTTCGATTTTTATCTGTTTGTAACGGTTCGATTTTCCCCCAGGTGTTGGGTGTTCAGTCGGATCTAGGATTCGGTTAGGGGAAAAAGTTAATAATGAGTCTGTTTGTATATTTTAATAATAATAAAGATGTATATTTCTTATCAAAATCAACAATGTGGGTGCACATAGTGGTGGTCGGAACGGTTTTGCGGTATTTTGAGGTTATCCTCAGACTCGTAGAGTCGTAAGCGCACGGTTCTATGGATCCTCGTCGCTGGTCTTGTTCTTCCCTTTGCCCTATGTGCGCACAGTGACGAAAGGAGTCGTGAGACGTCGGCGTAAGGGTGTTTCTGGAGGTTAGAGGTTAACATCAAATTCACCAGAAGGTGAGCGCACGACTCTGTGAACCGTCGGTATGCGTACTGCTACTTCCTCAACCCTGTGTGCGCACAGTGACAGGAAAAGAAGCAATGCATCAGGATGTAGGCAAGCGGGTTTCAACGACTCTGGATATCGTCCACGTGTGCTCACGAGGACGAGACTCGGTGTCGTTCGGGTTATCCTGATTATCTCGTGTGCTCACGACGACAATCCGGAGAATCGGAATTCGGTGTTACTAACTAGTCGTCACGTGTGCTCACGAGACGATTTCGTCGGTGAGGGTACAGCTCTTGCTCTCCTTGCAGTATCGTGTGCTCACGGTACTGCTTGGATCGGAAACTCGAGTAGAACTGCTCGTTGCGCCGCGCGGTCGGTCTTATAAAGCCGCGCGGCGTGTATGTGTATAGGTGCGTTTGCGGCGCTCCACGTACGCCGCTCCCACCACCTGGCGCGTTACGGCTGAGTCGCTTGTCGGCTGCCGCGGGCCGCGCTCATGCGGACTCGCCTTTTGGTTGGTGCGCGCACGCGCTCATTTTGCGTCAGGCGAACTCCCCTTTCGCTTGCTGCGCGCGCGCGCTCGCTTCGCGTCGCGTGGCTCACTTCGCGTATAGAGCCTATCGTGGCCGCCTTCACGTATATTTATCTTTAAATCAATTACCCAAAAGGGATTTCGAAAAGTTCCTTCTAAGATCATTTCTCCAGACGGCGACTTGCTGAACCGGCTATTGCGACGTCTCGGATACTTGCTGGATCGGCTTTCTTGGGGTTTTGGAGACTTGCTGTCGGTTCACATTAGCTTTCCTTTCGGCGACAGGCTCCTTTTTCTTTCCGATGTCCTTTTGTGTGGAAATCCCATTTTTGGCTCTTTGCATTCTACAAGCTGCTATGTGACCAAACTTATTGCAGTTAAAACATTTTGGCTTGTTGTGTGAGCAGTCACGTAGCTTTGGCTGCCACACCTTTCACATCGTTTGCTCGATTTTTCCCGACTTTTGGAGCGTTTGTCTGAAAGCGACACCTTCCCTTCTCCTTGCTTTCATCGATGTTCCCAAGAAAAGCTGACTTCTCGACGTTCTCCTGACGTCAATTATCTATCTGAAAAATTAAATCTTTTTATTCATTGTATGTATACCTCCCACCCATACCACGGCCTGCCATATGATCTGCCGTGATAATCTCTAAGTAGGATTTCTCTACAGCGTTGTAAAACAAGCTTTTCTTTGCAGTCGTCATTTTATCAATTCCTTCGTTGCTTTCGTATTTTCTGACAAAATCTTTGAATCCTGGTGTCAGAGGTACAGACTGGTTACGGTTTACTAGGTGATAACCGCGCCAACATCCTCTCGGTGGTAGTTTAAACGGTTCGTCGGGGCGTATGTTGCTTATAATTTTGGGCTTCTTGGCTTCAAATTGACCAACCTTTCCAGCCAGTTTTTTCGTTCATCTGTGTTCTGATTCTTTAATTTTATACCGTCTACAGACTTTTTCAGATTGTCCATGTCCGTTCTAAGTGCCTTGGTCATGTTTTCAAGATTTACATTCATCCTTGAGTTCTCTCTCACGAATGATGACATTCCTTCGACCAGCTTGTCGCTGAGATTAACTCAAGTCGTGATGCTGCTCTGTAATATGCCGATGAGGTCGTCTATGTTGGCTTTCGTTGTACTTGAGTTTGTATATGGGGGCGATGACTTAGTAGCTCCTGCTCCCTCTCCGTCGCTACAGTAGCTTCTGGATCCTCTCAACCCTACCACTTAGTCTCTTACTGCTTTCAGAATTCCCGGCATTCTGGCTGATTCTTTCAATGTTCTTATCTGTGTCTGTGTTTATTCACATAAACAATAGTCTGCGGTTAAAAGGATACCCTTGCAAGGCTCCCTATACTTTGTGCACAAGTATCGGGCTATCTTGCAGTTAGTCGAGGTACTTCCAAAAAAGCTCCCCAACCAACCTAGTCTCTTGTTGCGGAATGTGTACCGAAACACGGCTTTCGCCGCCCAAGACACACTGAGCACCGGAGCAGGTTTGGCAGATCTGTGACTAAGAATAAGTGTCTGTACGTGCGCACGTACCTAGTCACATCCGTAGGTTCGTTTTAATGTGTTCATGTATATAAACGTAACCATTGATCACAGACATAACTTCATTACCTAGTTGGAGATTTTCATCCTTGCAGTTGATCATCCATATATTTTCACTGTAGAGTTGAAGCCACAGGGTCTCGTCAGGTCGTTCGTAGGTCAGATCGTAACGATCCAGGATCTTTTCACGTATATCCTTTCAGTCCGCGTTTGAGCTTGAATCTGTTGGAATGTTCTTTTCATTAATTTAATTAATATTTACTATATTAAATTTGTATTTTCTTTGTTCTGCATACACGTTTGTATATGAATGTCGATTCATTGAATTAATTTAATCATTAATTCATTGCAAAGTTCGTAACACGCAGGCATCATATTCTATTCAACGTGCGCATTTATACGCATCCATATATATACAGGCTTCTTTTTCATCGACTGTATCGTGTTCGTATATAGTCTGCCGTAAGTCGAGAGCGCAGCGGCAGCAACTCTCCATCCGGTCTCGTGCACGCGCACGAAAGTATAGCGCGAGGCTGAACTAAGATATCGTCGCTGTGTTTCACGTGCGCGTCGTGCGCAATAACGTAGGCTGGCGTCATTCTCTCTCTCCCTCCCTCCCACCTAGGCCGCTGACAGCAGACTTCTACCCATTGCTGTCACCCTCTCGTCCTATGCCCTTGCTCGTTTGACGATCAGAGCCAAGATTAGGAAGGGCGAACTCAACAGGGGCTCATCAACGTCAACGAGCTTCTTCCTCCGGAGATACACAAGCTTCGCGTCAGGGCCAGGCAGGAAGCAAAGAAGAGGCATGGATGCAGGTCCTACGTCCGGGACGGGACAATATACATCCGATCCTCGGAGGACACGGACAGGGCCACCGTCATCAACACTGATAAGGACCTGGACGCTTGTTTAGCCCGGAGACCACTAATCAACAGCAACAACAATAACTACGACAACAGCAACAACGACTGAAGACAATGCACATTATTCGCTCCACACTACCTTCATCTTTATTATCTTCGCCTGCACCTGCATCTTCCAAGATAACTTTGTCCGAGGGCTTAAGGGCCTGGCACTTTAATGCTAACTCTCTTACGGGTCACATTGAGGCGGTCAGGCTCTTCTGTCTACTCGTCCCTTCTTTCATGTAATGGCTGTAACTGAAACCCGGCTGAACGACAAGATGAAAAGTATCCCTTTAATTGATAACTATACACTCCTAAGACGTGACACAGAAACAGGAACGGTGGAGGCGTGACCCTCTACATACATAACACCCTCACAGCTAAAATCATCTCCTCATCTGACGGCACATGGTTGGGCAGACCAGGGAAGCCGGAGTATCTATTCTGTGAGATCTCCGCCAGGGAGATTGCTCCAATCTTTGTCGGCGTTGTGTATCGTCCACCCCATGCCCCTTTCATCTAGGGTAGTGATCTCATCGAAAACCTCACCACTTACATGCACTGTTACTCAACTAAATTGATCATGGGCGATTTTAATGCCGATCAACTCTCAACATCTGAGGACGCAAAATTCATCAGGTCCTTCATAGATGAAAACTCCCTTCAGTCGGTTCTATATGGTGACACGCACCACAAGCTGGAATCCGACATCTGGCTTGACCTCTACTTAATCGACGAGTAGGATCGCCTGCTTGCAAACTAGAAGACTGACACACCTTTCATTAACGGACACGACCTTATAACGGCCACACTCTACACACAGATGCCACGACACGTACCTCTAACTTATACTTACAGAAACTACAAAGACATCTGCGCTGAGAAACTAAGGGACTTCCTTGGTGCGTGCGACTGGTCATTGCTCGCCACGTCATCACTAAACGACTGCATCACACTACTAAACACTAACCTAACAAACGCTATAAATCATCTCGTCCTATTACGGACAGTGACCCCAAGACCAAAACGTCACCCGTGGTTTACCACGGCTCTTCGTGACCTCTTGAAAGAATGGGACCGACTCTATCGTCGCTTCCGCAGATCAGGTCTCCTTTTGGACTTGTTCCTTTACAGACTAGCCAGGAATGACGCTCATAGACAGGTTAAGGGTGCCAGGCTGAATTAATATCATTCACGCCTGTCATCCCTGACTGACGTCGGCTAGATCTGGAGAGAGCTTGAGAGACTTGGAATCACCACCTCCAAAGAAAAACCACCTTCTCACTTCTACATTGAAAACCTCAACAAGAATTTCAGCGGTGTGTCCACCGATCTGCTAACCCCTGCTGTTGAGGATTATCTGCGCAAGCTCGAGGGTCAGAACACCCCCGAACATTTCAATTTTAGGGAGATAACGGAATCAGATGTAGCAGCCGCTATTATGCACTTTGACACCCAGGTAAGGGGCAGCGATGGCATCTCACAGGTTGTAATTCATATGGCACTGCCAGTACTCCCTCCCATCCTCTGTCGTATTTTCAACTTGTCGTTGAGCGAGTCATGCTTCCCCTCTGACGAGAAAAAGTCATTAGTGCTCGCGCTAAACAGTCAGTTCTCCAACACCATTAACTGACTGGCAACTGGCAAATCTCTGAACATCTTAAATCAAGGCTCTGCCTTGATAGTCTCCAAACTGGTTTCCGCTCTGGACACAGTACACAATCAGGCCTTATTAAGCTGACCGACGATGTCAGGCTTGGGATTAACAAAAAGATGGTAACACTCCTTCTTCTTTTCGATTTTAGTAAGGCGTTTGACACTGCGTGTCACGTCAAGCTACTTAGCAAGCTAACCTCTTTCGGCTTCGCTAAGCAGGTCATCCGCTGGCTCGCCTCATACCTAACAGGCAGAGAGCAGGCTGTCATTGGTAACAATAAAGAACTTTCCACTTTTCGCCCACTCAACACCGGGGTACCACAGGGATCCGTCCTGGGTCCTCTGTTGTTCTTGCTGTACATCAATGATATCAGCTTCTGCCACCGACATATCTCATTTCATATACGCGGATGACTTGCAGATTTATAGCCAATGCCGCCTGAAGGAGCTCGACTTCCGTTCCGAGAGGATGACTGCTAACGCCGACAGGATTTCAGGCTGGGCTGCACAGAATCATTTAAAACTAAACGTTCGCAAAACGCAGGCAATCGTACTGGGCTCTTTCTACTACATTAATGCTTTGCCAACTTTTGCTAATACCTATATTAATATAGGAGAAGTCCGGGTCAAATACGAATCATCTGTGCGCAGTCTAGGCTTGGTGCTCGACTCTAAGTTAACCTGGAAAGAACACGTTACACAATTGTGTAAACGTGCCTACTCACTAATGTACAGTCTCAATTTTTTTAGAACAAGCACTGATCAACGACTGCGCAAGCACCTTGTGCAAGCATTATTAATTCCCATCATTAACTATTGCTCACTAGTGTACTGCGACCGGACTCAAGAACTAGACACCAAGCTACAGAGATTGGTGAACATGGGAATCCGTTACATCTATGGTGTAAGAAGGGACGAGCACATCTCCCCCTACAGGCGTGAGTTGCAATGGCTCACCACCGCTGGACATAGAAAATACTTCATGGTCTGCTTCTTAAGGAAGCTCTTTAACACTGCCACTCCAGCCTATAGCATGGCCTTTTTTGACTTCCACGTTGCACTCCGCCCTGTGAGGGAGGAGGTGACCCCCTGGACATACCCCCCTTTGCCACAGAGACGCTGCGAAAGTCATTTTATGTCAGCGACTCATATTTGGAACGCTCTACCACCTCATCTACGGAACACAAACTCTGTCACACATTTTGAGACACTGGCCAAACGCCACTTCTTGGCACAGAACAACATCGAGCCCTAGTCAATACTCTTTCACTCTCCACATACAGCTGGCATCTTTCCATCATCACATCACATTCCATTACACATTCGATTCCACACACAACATCTATCACCCAAACTAAATTAAAAACACTCTATATACATCAATTACTAAAATGTAAATATTGTACAATATAATGTACAGAAAAATAAAATTAATCTAAATCTGAATCTAAATCCGTTTCGTATAGCTTATGTGTGTGTGTGTGTGTGTGTGTGAGAGAGAGAGAGAGAGAGAGAGAGATGAGGCAGCCATGACGCTTTCTTCCGAGAATTTTACCGCGCGCTGAATGATAAGGTTAGGCTCTTGCGGCTCGAGTGCTGCGATGGTCAAGTAGACATTTTTGTAAAAGAACAACAAAATTTGTATAGGAGATGTCGAAGCCACGCTGATCGGTCAAAATGTTCTGGTTTTCCTAACCTCAAAAATATTTTGGATCCTACATAACAAATTAATAAACTCATTTATCGTACATAAACGTGGTGCCGAGGTGCATATTATAAAGCTATATATTTACAAGCACCTAACTATGTACACTAATGTATAATTTAGACAAACACTGAGAACTACAATGCAAGGTAGAGGCGACATGAAAGTGAGAATCAGTAAGATGACCGCCATTTTCCAGTACAATATTTCATGATATAAAGTTTTTTAATAATTAAATAACTGGAAAATCTGTGTTTTGGGGTCAGTTACGCGATAAGAAACAATTATCAATTTGATTTTTGATTTGAAGTATATCAAAAGCAAATAATAAGAACTACGGCGCGAGGTGAGGTCACAATCATTATAGTTTGCTACGACAGCCCCTTAACTTCGAGCAAACAATGACTAGTTTATTATTTTGACGAATGCGAGTAATTTGTATTATAAACTCTATCCACAAAAAATCATTGCGATGTGTTGAAGCATTAGTTAATAAGCTCAACGTTTTAATAATGAAAAGACTTGGTGTTGCTATATGCATATAAATACTTATATATAGTAGAGAATAGGGTAGGAATTTGTTATATATCAATTTTTTGCTGATTTAGTAATTCTAGAATTAAGTGAAGATGATGATTTTCTGGACTTTCCACTGGAAGGAGCGGCTCCGAAAAATGCAGAAGACAGAGTATAGTTTATCATAGAAAATTAAGAAAAACCTACCACAAGAGACACAAACTGCGTCAAATACAACGAATAGTGAAGAAATACTCTCATTTGTTTTATTTGCCCGGCGATAAAGCGTCAAGAACGTCCTGTGTGAAACATAAGATTAGGACAACGGACGACGAACCAGTCCGCGTTAAATATAAAAGAGGACCGACCGGACAAGAAAAGGAGTTATTTAATCAACTACAAAAACTTCTGGATGCACGTGTCATCAGGCGTTCAATCAGTCCATTTTGCAGCCCTTGCAGAATTGTTTCCAAGAAACCGGGGCCGGACGGTAAAAGGAAATTTAAATTGGTGATTGATTATCGTAAATTGAATGCAAAATCGATAAAGGACGCTTATCCATTACCTAACATTGTAGAAATTTAGGAACAAATTGGCAGTGCAAGGTACTTCACGGTTTTTGATGTAGCTATGGGATTTCACCAGTTAGAGTTAGAACCGGATGGTATTCAAAAGACTGCTTTCAACAACAAATATGGCCATTTTGAGTACGTGTGTATGCCATTTGGTTTGGCTAACGCACCCCCAACATTCCAACGTTTTATGGACTGTATTTTATCGGGTTTACAGGGTGTAGAAATGTACGCTTTTCTAGATGATATCGTGATTTATGCAAATACCCTAGAAGAACACGAGAAAAAAAATTATAAAGTATTTGGCCGACTCTCTGATGCAGGGTTACGTTTACAAGTAGATAAATGTTAGTTTTTGACTCCACAAATTATATATTTGGGATACATAATTGACTGCTATGGAGTAAGACCAGATCCGAGTAAAATTTCGGCAGTTAAGAACTTTCCGAAACCAATTAATCAAACAGAAATCTGACAATTTCTTGGATTAGCGGGGTACTATAGATGCTTCATTAAAGGTTTCGCGGACAAAGCCCGACCACTCAACTCCCTTTTGTAGAAGAATAAGAAGTAGGAGTGGACATCCGAAGTGGAGCAGAGTATCAAGGTATTAAAACAAGCCCTGTGTGAGGCGCCAGTTTTAGTATCAGTAGACATGGAAAAGCCGTTCATATTAACTGCGGATGCCAGTGACGGAACATTAGGAGCAGTCCTCAGTCAAGGTGAGTCAGGCGAAGACCATCCAATAGCTTACATGTCCCGCTCTCTCAATAAAGCTGAGAAAAATTATTCAACAACCGAAAAAGAATGTCTGGCAATGGTAGAAGCCGTAGATTATTTTAGACACTACCGGTATGGAAGGCACTTTACGGTGTACGGAGACCATGAACCTCTAACCTGGATGGACTCTTTGAAAGACCCCGTTAGTCGGCTTAACAGATGGAGAATGCGGTTGAGAAATTATCACTACACTTTTAAGTATAAACCCGGACGACTGAATGTCAATGCGGACGCATTGTCTAGATATCCAATCGATAAGCACGACCAAGAGAATTCAGACAATGAGAGTAAAGGCGAAGAAACGAAAAACCGGGGTGAAGAGATGCGAATGATGCCGATTAGGCCAAAACCGACAAAAACATCGCTGATTAGGCAAAATAGAAGCAAAAACAAGTCGGACGATACGAAAGAAACGGACAAAAAGAAAACAGGACCGAAACCAAGTTCAAGAAAAGATGCAATACCGATTCCTGCTGGTATGGTGGGTGGATAGGCCAATTTAGACGGAAGTTTCTTTTTTTTTACGTGGCATTTGGAACTCGAAAGTTCATTGCCTCATCCACACAAGCCTTCCACGCTGCCCTATCTTGTGTCAACCCCACCCAAGATGCATCTCTCCGATTGACACCCACCCGTCTTATTTCTACTAGATCCGCTTTTACGTTGTCCTCCCATCTACGTCTAGGCCTACCTAGAGGTCGCGTTACCATCGGCCTGCCCTTCATGACACGCGCTGCCGTACGGTCGTCTCCCATTCGCGCTACGTGCCCTGCCCATCCCAATCTGCGCGATTTTATTATTCTGTTAATATTTGGTGACGCGTACAGATTGTGTAACTCATCATTGTGTAGTCTCCTCCATTCCCCGGTTTCCTCATCTTTCTTCGGCCCGTATATTTTTCGCAAGACTTTATTTTCAAATACCTAAAACGGTTGTCCGCCTGCTTAGTGAGAACCCACGTTTCGCACCCGTACAGAACCACCGACAGTATTATTGTCCGGTATATTCTTATTTTAACGTTTTTAGACAACAGCCTCGACTTAAGTAAATTACTCACGGCGTAGAAGCAAGCATTACCCGAATGGAGTCTCTTGTTTATTTCGACATTAATCTCGTTTCTATCATTTATGGTCGTACCCAGATATCTGAATTCGCTAACCTTTTCAAAAGTAAAATCCCCAACTCTGAGATCTCCCTCCCCTCTGCAGATGCCTAGTTTATCCACAATCATGTACTTTGTTTTTGATTCACTAACTTCTAACCCTGTATACTCTGCCGCTTTTATGAGAATTTCCGCCTTTCTTGCTACCGTTTCCCTACAATCCCCCAGTATATCCAAGTCATCTGCGTAGCCTAGTATCTGCGTTGTTCCATTAAGCGTTGCGCCGAGCTGGCTAACCTGCATTTTTCTAACGACATACTCTAACGTTAAGTTGAACAGCACCCTAGAGAGCCCATCCCCTTGTTTTAAACCATCGCGTATCGTGAAGGGTTCTGATAAATTACCGCCTGCTCGGATCTTTCCCGTGCTTCCGTTCAGACATATTTGAATCAATCTCACGAGTTTTTTCGGTACACTGAGAAGTACTAGAATTTTATACATTTTGCTTCGCTTAATAGAGTCGTACGTTTTTTTAAAATCTATAAATAGTTGGTGTATGGTTTCCCAAAATTCCCACTTTTTCTCTAACAACTGTCTTATGGTAAACATTTGATCGCTCGTCGATCTGTTGCGCCGAAATCCGCACTGATAATCTCCTACTATATCTTCCACGAATGGAGTGAGTCTAGCTCGTATTACGTTTGACAGAACTTTGTAGCACGTTGCTAAAAGTGAGATACGCCTATAGTTATTGCAGTCTGTCTTATCCCCCTTTTTAAAAATCGGTATAATGATAGATTCCTTCCAATTTTCGGGTATTGTTTCATTTTTCCAGATGGCACATACTACTTTATAGATTTTGAAAGTGAGCTCGACGCCCCCACATTTGAGTAACTCAGCTGGTATAGAGTCATTTCCCGCGGCTTTGTTGTTATTTAGTTTTTTAATCGCGGCCTCTACTTCTTGGTAGCTTGGTTCCTCCACGGAGTTCACTGTAGTTCAGCAGTGTGAATTTCGTCCCCTAATTCTTCGCTATTTTCGTGCACGTTTAATAATTTATCGAAATAATTTTTCCACAGCGACAGTAATTTATTGTCATTTGATACGAGGTCCCCATTTTCGTCCTTCATCAATTGCGCTCTACTCCTAAAACCCTTTCTGATGGCGTTAATCCCTCTGTACATTTCGCGTGGGTTATTTTCCTTACTGTTAGTTTCTATTCTCCTAATAAGATTCTTTTGATACTCCCGCTTCTTATTTCTGTAGATCGCGCTCGTCTGTTTCCTTACGTTAGAATACTTTTCTACGGTCCTATCGCTTCTATTTTGTAAGCTATCCAATTTAGCCTTTTTGCGCCTTTCAAACCAGAGTTCGCACTCTTCGTCAAACCATGGTTTGCTCTTTGGCTTTTTCTTTTTACCCAGTACTTTGTTCGCGGTCTCTTTTACCGTTTTTTCGATATCCCCCCAGAAGCTATTCGGTTCGTCATTCCCCTCCGGCGATGTGTTTGCTTCTTCAAGTGCCTGAAACCTGTTATTAATTTCTATCTGGTACCTAATTCGCACTGTTCTATCTCGTAGCTTCTCAATATCGAAGCTTTCTACCTTGTTTGCTCGCTTACTATTTTGATTCGCTACTAGTCTAGCTCTTAATTTGGCTACTACTAGGAAGTGGTCCGAGTCGCTATCTGCCCCTCTGTAAGCCCTTACGTCGAGAACGTTAGTGTGATGTCTTTTTTCAATGAGGAAATGATCAATTTGGTTCTGCGTGGCCCCGTCCGGCGATGTCCACGTTGCCTTGTGTATGTCCTTGTGCTTAAAACACGTAGTTTTGATTATAAGATCTTTTGCCGCCGCGAAATTTATGACCCTAATACCGTTATCATTGCTGGCTTCGTGCAGGCTTTCCTTCCCTATAGTAGGCCTAAACATTTCCTCCCTACCTATTTTAGCATTGAAATCGCCTAATACTATTCTTGTGTCGTTAGACGCGAACTGGTCGATTACCTGCTCTAAAGTTTCGTAATAGAGATCCTTAGCTTCTTCTTCTTTGTCCTGCGTAGGACAGTGCACATTAATAAATACATATCTATACCATTCACCTTCGATAATGATGTACGAGAGCCTCTCATTGACAGATTTGAAACTTTTAACCGAATGTATGGTGCTTTTGCTTACGAGAAATCCGGTGTCTAGAGATCCCCCACTCCCGGCCCCATACAGGTACGTGAAGTTACCCGATGCTAGTACTCCGCCATCTGGCCACCGCGATTCCTGTATTGCTACCAAATCTAGATTGTACCTATCAGTTTCCTTTACGAGTTCTTTAAACGCGCCTGCTCTGTATAGACTGCGAACATTCCAAGTTCCGACCCTTAAGTCCCTTTTGGTTCGGATTTGATATTTTTTTGAGCCATGAAAAAAAAAGAAGTGATAACCCCCATACCTCTCTAGAACTAAGTATAAGAGCTTTCCGACTTTGACGAGGACAGTGTCAATTCGTCGCCAGACACACTACGGTTTCATTCTCGCATCCCAACGCCCCCCTGCAAGGCAGCGCGCATTCGCTGGCATGGTTACCGCGTAAGACCAGGTGACGAATCATTCTACACATCCCCTTTCGGGGCAGTTGTCATCGCTCCCGCATCCTCCTCGGCAGCAGGATTTTTGCCCATTTTTGTAATGTGTAATGAAAGAGATAGATTGAGAGATAAGAGATAATGTGAAGTGTTTTTTTGTTATGGTGCTTGCGTAGTGTTTCTAGATGAATGCGTTCGACAGTGTGGGCTCATCACACCTACGCCTGTTCCTATCGGCTGTCCGCGGCTGCTTATTCAATTTATTCACAGCTAACCTCTTTCTCAGGAGCTGTTCCTCTATCCGCAACCTAAAGACGCGCAGTGTAGTGGTGATAGGCACCCACCCGTCCGATCTGGACGACAACGCCCAAGACCCGCTTAGGGTAGCGGCATTGTAACAGATTTAGACGGAAGTACTATTGTAAAAAGATTGAGACAAAGGAGAAAGGACGCGGTGAAGACTGTGGCCTTCTCAGACCCAGAAGTGACAGAATTTTCGTCAGCAAGTGAAGAGCAAACCACGGACGTCACGCTAACGGAAGAAAAAAACAACGATACATCAGACGCACGGCCTATACCATTAAGGAAAAGGTAGATTCTTCCAAGCCTAATAGGAAACGATTTAAAATCAGATAGTGACATCAATTCAGAATAAGCTTTAAATTCAGGTAACAGCTTGGGGGAAAGCGAAGTTGAGGAAGTTTTGCAAGATAAACCTATAAGAAAAGCGAAATCTGTCTTACCAGCACAAACAAAATTAACAAAAATTATACTGAAAACACCTATGAAAGACTCATCGTCTTCCAGTACTGAAGGCGAATTATTGAATCCTCAGTTGCACTCTACTATGAGAGGGTCCGTACAAGGACAAGTAAGTAAGGAAGAAGAGTTAGATAAGTTGTCACGGATTGAGAAAAATAGTACAAAAAGGGGCCGAGAAGTGAGCGCAAAGGAGTTTGGTTTCGATGGAAGAGAGGCCCCAGGATACAACTTTCAATGGGAAGTCATCGCTATGCTGGGACAACTATATGGAACAGCTCCCGGAAACTATAGTGGAGGACATTGCTGCGGACGAGGATTTCACAGACGAAGATTGGAATATCGAGAACGCGTCCAGCTTAGTACCAGAGCGGAAAGCTAAGTCTCTATCACCGTCTCCGTCCAAACCAGCGGACGAATTGCCGGAAGATTTGATAAAAACTAATAAAAACAATTCAATACCAAGCAGTACAGTAAGGGAAGGGATGCTGGAGCACGCACAGAAGTATGCTAGCCCAATCCGGGCTAAATCCCCTCTAAAAAACACTAACGCCTGCTCTACTGTTTGGCATGGCGAACTTACGAAAGCACCTTCATGGAAGAACCTATCAACAATAGAGCAGGAGGACTGCGAAGAAGAATCTGAGGATGAAACGTTCGTTCATCAGAACCTTCTAGACAAATTAATGGAAGAGAACGAGAGACTTGAAAAAGCGGATAATATGGACAGCCAAAAACCAGTAGACGACGGTGCGCATCCAGTAAGTATGCCGGATAATGGCCCAGCTACGACCGACACCAATAAGCAATATCCAGCAACAGCGCCGTTGCTTGGTATAGCAGAGCCGATCGCCGCTATGACCAGCTTGAAATTATTAAGTACGAGAGAGTGTGTGACTTATTTAAAGGACAACATAGTTCACTTCGTGCCTAAAGATCTAAACCTGACTACAAGCACTAATAAACTGCTTACAGACTATAACGAGCTGACTATCGTACTCTCGTTATGTCTCTCTCCCTCTCTCTGACGTCACGTGAGTACAACAGTTCTGCTTTGCTCTGCTTATCTTTCGTAGACCTATTACTGCCGCACACTGCCTTCGGGCTTATTGTTTTGTAGTTCGTTGCATGCGCTTTTCTGCAACCTTCATCGTGAGTTAATAATCACTGGAGGCTGCTACTCTTTTCAACGCTAATTTCCTGCTCAAACATCTCATGCTGTAACCTAACCTACAAACTCGCACGGCTTTTCTCTTGCTGCACGGCGTCTATTTCTCCTCAAAGTGATCCCTGTGGTGCCACCTGTTGAGTACGAGGACAACAACCAGCTACATCATCAATTACAGTAAGTTATCGACGGAGACTTAATAACATCAAGAATGAGCGGAATTGGTGAGAAAAATGCCGAGTTGCTCCCCACGTGTGCTCAATGTGGTAAATCTGCCAGAGGGAGAATGAAGATCTGCGAGGTGTGTAATCGGTAGTTCCACTCCATATGTGTTAGCTTACGCTCTATAATGGTGAGGGATACTGCAACGCTCGCCTGCGCGTCCTGTGCGGAGGAGTATGTCACCGTCACGCCGAAAGCCACGCAGACGAGGGCGAAGACAGCAGCAGCGGCAGCAGCAGCAAATATGTCAACCAAAGGCACGCCTGTAACGGGCGTGCCAAAGAAGAAGAACAAATCGGCACCTCCTTCTCTTGCGGGCTCCAGAAACCATTCGCCCGCAAGATCTCAGGCCACGTCCATTGAAACGTCTCTCAAGGACATATTCGCGGCGCTGGATGACATAATAAAAATCCAGAATGAGGCCCTTCAGGCACAGAACACCGTGTCTGAAAGGGTCTCAGGAATCGAGAATAGGCTTGGCCCTATTGAAAGCCGCCTCAAAGCCCTTGACGGCCTGCCTGCGCTCCAGACTCGACTAACCAATATCGAGTCATCCATCTCCGAGCTGCAGGCTCAATATCAACAGCTGTCGTCAAGGAGCCCCGCAGAGCAGCACAACACCATCACTGCTCCTGTCTCCGATGAGATCAACAACCTCCGCAGTGAACTGGCTGAGGTTAAGAGGAGGCAGGAACGCTCTGGGAATAACGTGGTGGTGATCTCCGGCCTAGTCTATACCCAGGAGACGTCACTGAATCTCCTGGCTTACGCTGTCCTGGCTGCACTGGACTCCACGGTCCTAAGACGGGATATTGCAACCGTCAGAACCATGGGGAAACTTGACGCAAACACCATCAACGCGCAAGGTGACAGCAGATTACCACCACTAGCTGTCACTCTCCCCTCCAGTGCGCTGGCCCGCTCCGTCATCGTGGCCAAAGCCAGGAAGCGTAAGCTTCACACCAGCGAACTCGATGTTGGACTACTGGAGGAAGCGAAAACTCTCCACCCAGATCACCAGAGACTTATCAACATTAATGAGCTGCTTCCTCCAGACATCCATAAGCTGCGCATCAGGACCAGGCTGGAAGCGAAGAGGAGGAAAGGTTGCCGTTCTTTCGTGAGGGATGGGAGAATCTACATCCGCTCTGGTGAGGACAGCGAGCGGGCGACCATCATTTCTACCGACGCTGATCTTGAGGCTTTTTTAGCCCGAACGCCGCCAACACCCAGCACGGACATCACACACTAAGACACATGACTATCATCCCGCCAAAACCACCATCTAAATCATTCATTTCACCCACTCCTGCCTCCAAGGTGTCTCTGTCTGAGGGTCTAAGGGTCTGTCATTTTAATGCGAACTCTCTCACGGGTCACATTGAGATGATCAGGCTCTTCTTGTCCACTCGTCCCCCCTTTCACGTAATAGCTGTAACTGAGACCTGGTTGAGTGACAAGATATCGTCCATATCGTCCATCCCTTCACTGGATGATTACACATTGTACAGACGAGACAGAAACAGGAACGGTGGAGGTGTGGCCCTATACATTCATCACTCACTGACTGCTAGCGTTATCTCGTCATCTGACGGCGAATGGTCGGGCAAGCCGGGTAAGCCAGAGTATCTGTTCTGTGAAATCACATCCAAGGGAATAATGCCCATCTTCGTGGGGGTTGTGTATCGCCCTCCTCACTCACCCTTTATCCAGGGATCTAACTTCATTGAACAACTAACAACGCACATGCACAACTACTCCACGAAGGTCATCATGGGTGATTTCAATGCAGATCAACTTTCCTCATCTGAGGACGCAAACTTCATCAGGGCTTTTATTGATGAGAACTCCCTTACTTCTGTACCATACGGTGCAATTCATCACAGACGGGAATCTGACACCTGGCTTGACCTATGTTTGATTGATGAGCAGGATCGCCTGCTCTCACACTGGAAGACTGACACTCCTTTTATCAATGGACATGACCTGATCACGGCCACACTCGACGTACAGATTCCACGCCACGTACCTACTACATACACTTACAGAAACTACAAAGGAATCTGTGCTGAGAAGCTAAGGGACTTCCTTAGCGCATGTGACTGGTCATCCTTCGCAACGTCATCACTTGACGAATGCATCACCATTCTTAACGTTAACATTTCAAACGCCATTAATCATCTGGCCCCATTAAAGACTGTAACACCTCAACACAAACGTCACCCGTGGTTCACCGCGGCTCTTCGTGACCTCTTGACAGAAAGGAACAGACTCTACAGACGTTTTCGCAGAAGTCGTTTACTGTGGGACCTATACTCTTATAGAGTCGCACGGGACGACGCTCATAAACGGATTGAGGAGGCCAGGTTGAATTACTACTATTCACGCCTGTCTTCTTTGACCGACGTTGCAGAGATCTGGAGAGAGCTTGGAAATCTTGGTATTACTACGTCTAAAACTGCTTCACCTGCTCGGTTCTCTCCGGATGCTCTCAACGAACACTTCAGCTCCATCTCAAATGACCCTCAAGCTCCATCTGTTGAGGAGTATCTGCGAACCCTGGAGAGTCTGGACCTCCCTGAACACTTCATCTTCAGGGAAATCACAGAATCGGACGTGTCGGCTGCAGTGTCACACTTCAACACCCAGGCCAGAGGAAGCGGTGGCATCCCGCAGGTTGTAGTTTCTAAAGCACTGCCAATACTCGCTCCCTTACTCTGTCAAATCGTCAACCTGTCTCTGAGCGAGGCACGCTTTCCCTCCGCCTGGAAATCATCGCTCGTAAGAGCACTAAACAAAGTCAACTCTCCAACAGCTGTAACTGACTACCGTCCGATCTCTCTACTCTGCTTCCTGTCCAAAGCGCTGGAGTGGCTGGTGCACAAGCAAATCTCTGAATATCTTGAAACAAGACTTTACCTCGACAATTTTCAAACTGGCTTTCGCACTGGCCACAGCACTCAGTCTGGCTTAATCAAGCTAACTGATGATGTCAGGCTTGGGATAGACAGGAAGAAGGTCACTCTGCTACTTCTATTTGATTTTAGCAAGGCGTTTGACACTGTGTGTCACGTCAAGCTACTCGGAAAGCTATCCTCTTTCGGCTTCTCCAAGCAGGTTATCCGCTGGCTTGCATCTTACCTTTCCGGAAGAGAGCAGGCTGTCATTGGTGACAACAACGAACTCTCTACATCCCTACCACTAAACACCGGTGTCCCACAGGGGTCAGTCTTGGGCCCCTTGTTGTTCGCGTTGTACATCAATGACATTGGCTTCTGCCTTGACTCAGATGTATCCCATCTAGTCTACGCGGATGATCTGCAAATCTACTGTCAATGTCCCCTTGAGGAGCTCGATTCCTGTTCTGTCAGGATGAGTGCTAACGCCGAGAGGATAATGGGCTGGGCAGCACTGAATAGGCTTAAGCTGAATGTCAGTAAGACTAAGGCAATCGTCCTGGGCTCCCCCTACTATATCAATGCTCTTCCTTCCACTGCCAACACCTATATAATTATAGGGGGAGCCCGGGTCGACTACGAATCATCTGTACGCAATCTGGGATTGGTGCTTGATTCCAAACTCTCGTGGAAAGAGCACGTCACACAAATGTGTAAGCGTGCTCACTCTTTAATGTATCGGCTCTATTTTTTCCGGAAGAGCACTAATTTCAGATTGCGCCAACATTTAGTGCAAGCCCTTTTATTTCCAATCATTGACTACTGTTCACTGGCTTACTGTGACCTGACGCAAGAACTCGACCTTAAGCTTCAGAGGTTTGTCAACACGGGGATCCGTTATATCTACGGTGTAAGGAGGGACGAGCACATCTCCCCGTACAGGCGTGAGTTGCAATGGCTTACCACCGCCGGACGTAGGAAGTATTTTATGGCCTGTTTTCTCAGAAAGATCTTTAACACCTCAGTACCTTCTTACTTATTAGCCTATTTTGATTTCCACGTCGCGCTCAGGCCTGTGAGGGGTGAGGTGACCCCCCTGGATATCCCGCCCTTCAAGACGGAGATGCTGAGGAACTCATTTTTCATCAGCGCTTCCTACCTCTGGAACAGCCTTCCATCTCATCTACGTAACATCCTATCAATATCACACTTTAAACAGGCAGCTAAGAATCACTTCTTAGAACTGGAAAACGCACTTACATAACGCAAACATTTCATCTCATCTCACTTCATTCCATTACTCACTTCTACACTTACACCCTGACACAACAATTTTTTTTTTATTCTTAAGTTATTTTTCTATTATAATTTATATGTACAACATAATGTACAAAAATAAAAACAATCTAAATCTAAAATCTAAATCCCTCAGCACAACACATGTATATACATATGTATAAATATATATTATGTACATTCTTTCAGCGGCAAGGTAAGTGAGAGAGCAGAAGACCCAGCGTGCGAACACATAGAGAGAGAGAGAGAGAGAGAGAGCCACGCGCGTGCCGCGAGAGGGAGAGTGGGAGAAAGCCCACGCTGGTTTCGCCGCCGCGACCCGCGCGAGATAAGTACGATTCGTTCCGCCGAAGATTACAGTCGAACGGTTTCACTTTTTTCCTTGGATCGGGAACCCTCGTGGACTTTGCGTGCGAGAAACCCACGAGATTGCCTCTAGCAAGCTGTGTCCTTGTGTGTCGCCGGTGTTATCGCTCTGAGTGCAACTTCACGCCGCGTGTTCGTTACGAGCTGAGCGATTGCTACCGCTCGTCTTCCCGCCGTAGCCGGACGCACACTCAAGGCCATGAGGCATCTACTCTGCTGCCCAGCGAGGGCCCCGGTCACCTGCTTGCGCCGTTCAAGACGAGCCACGAGGCATCCGAGCCAGACAGCACGGAAGTGAATGTAAGTACCTGCTCGATCGTTGATCTCTCTCTCTCTCTCTCTCTCTCTCTCTCTCTCTCTCTCTCTCTCTCTCTCTCTCTCTCTCTCTGCATTAGACTTCGCTTTGTCTCTCTCTTGCCTCGTGTCGCTACTGTATTTGGCTGTTTTTACAATACACAAACATAAGTCTGAACTTCACCTGCTCTTTGTGATTTTACGCCTGACTCTCTACCTTTTCCCCGCGCTCACCCCTCTCGGATATGCGTTTATTTCATTCGCGATTAAGCTACGCAGCATAAGCACTCACGACGCCTCCGTGGGCTCATGTGCTCAAGGACGAGCACGTACAGCATACTGCGCTACGGGCCAGGCTTCGTAAAGCCTTCAAGAAGCCTGCTACGAGCTGCTGCATCAATCCCTTTCGATACACTTTAGATCAGTATACTCGTTACTGATCTTTTATACACGGTAGTAAGCACCGTTATAAGACATTGAAGCCATATATCGAAACGACCTAACGAAAGCTAAAGCTGACGTGGGAGACGTAATAATAACAATCAACCGCAAGAGATACGTTTTCAGCTTCGTAGTAACCGAAACAGTAAGCGATGGAGTTAAACCCAGCGGTTTATATAAATGTCTGAAAACGTTAAAAGAACTTATAACAGAAAAGAAACTACGCTCGTTCAGGATAGCTAGAACAGGTGATCTCACGGATACACTTCCTAGAAGGGTTTTAGTACAAACATTCAAGAACTTCTTTGGAAATGTTAAAATAGCGATAACATTCTGCTACGGAACGTGCAAAGTGCTAGCCCGGAGTATCGTCTAGCCGTGTTAGAGGACTATCACAACAGTCTATTTGGAGGACACAGAGGAATGGGTAAGACGTATAGATGCATCCGTGAGCGATATCAGTGGAAAGGAATGAAAGAGGACGTACATGACTACGTCTGTAGCTGTGAAAGATATCACGAACAAAAACTAGTTAGAATAAAAACCAGAGAACCCATGGTCATCACTGATACGCCTTCGGAAGTTTTCCACAAAGTTGCCATCGACACAGTGGGCCCGCTGTGTAAAAGAACCGAAGGGAATATGCACATCCTCACTATGCAATGTTAGTTTTCCAAGTTCTGAATAGCCGTACCTATTCCAAATATAAAAGCCATCACCATCGCAAACGCCTTAACAAGATATTTGTTTGCCCAACGTGGAGTACCCTGTATTATATTAAGTGATAGAGGCAGAAGTTTTCAAAATAAACTACTATTAGAGTTGTCAGAAATTTACCAGTTCAAATTTAATACTACAACCGCATATCATCCGCAGTCGAATGGATCGCTAGAGCGGAGTCACGCTGTCCTTGTGGATTTCTTAAGGAATAAAGCATCTTGCAAACAAGATTGGAACAAGGTCATTCCATTCGCCATGCACGAGTGTAATACATCAATACATGCATCAACAGGTTTTACACCGTTCGAGCTAGTGTACGGCCGCCTAGCGAGAACACCACACCGATTGTCAGACAAATTCGAGCTTGAAACTTACGACGATTACGTATAAGAACTAACAGAATGCTTACGGGGATGTCGTAGCCAGAAATCGCGAATGATCGGTACAACTGTGTCACGTGCGTGGTCACGTGGTCTGTACTGTCAGAATCACGTCTTTAGATTTTGTATTTATATTTGTTATGAATAATATTTTTAGTGCGGTTAGTAAGATAATATAAGAAAATAGTTAGAATTTAAAACTTAGTTTTTGTAGCGACAAGTACTACCTCAAAATAAAAATTGTATAATAATGCGTTTTACCTTATTCTTGGTGCTAGAGGTATAGTATTGGCAGTCCTCGCTGTAAGCAACATCCTTTATAACCATTATTACCGCTGGTGCTTTTGCAGTTATTTAGTGTGCATATACTATGTAGCAAACTCAAAACTAAGATGAGACTACTTTGCAGGCATTGGTTGCAATGTTCCTGGCATGTGCAAGACTAGCACCACGGTATTGCTTAACACTTGCAGAGAAGACTTACTTATTCCTGCTTTTTTACATCAACACAACACTAGCAGGTTGTTGTAGCCTGTATTATAAGATAGTCATCCATTCTTTTTGTCCAGTATACTTTATCCAAATATTTCTGTCAGCAGCTTGAAAAGATAACGTGATTACAAGACTTTTTGTATTTTGTAGGATGGATGGCAAAGTACTGTGGACTGTTATACGATCACAGCTAGCACCTTAATCAGTTCGTTAGCTTTGGCACACTTATTAACCTAGCACGGGATATATGTATACAAATCTCAAACAAAGCCAGCTACACTGAAAATAAAACAGCAGTTTCTGCTGCAAAGCCCGGAAATTTTAGCTATGTTACCACGGTTGCAACTGTTCAGTAAAAACAGCGAGTGGCCGCTGGTTGTTTTGGCAAATTGTTTCTATCTAGGAAATGTATATTATGTATAACCTTTTTAAAACATATAAACAAATCTTGAGAATCTTGAGTAATTAATTTTTTGAATAAGTAATATGACCATTATTATTTTTTTTTTGTGGCATTTCGAACTCGAAAGTTCATCGCCTCATCTACGCAAGCCTTCCACATATCTCTATTTTGTGCCAACCCCATCCATTGCGTACCCTCCCTCCCGATTTCAGTTAAGTCCGTTTTTACGTTGTCCCCCCACAGGCGCCTAGGTCTACCTAGAAGTCGCGGTGTGCTTGGCTTTCCTTTCATTATACGCGCTGCCGTGCGATCGTCTCCCATTCTTGCCACGTGCCCTGCCCATCTTAGTCTACGCGATTTAATTATTCTGTTTATATTCGGTGACGAGTATAAATTGTGTGGCTCGTCATTGTGCAGTTTCCTCCACTCCCCGGTTTCTTCATCTTTCTTTGGCCCGTATATTTTCCGCAGAACCTTATTTTCGAACACCCTAAAACGGTTTTCATCCGCTTTAATTAGCGCCCAGGTTTCGCACCCGTACAAAATTACCGGCATTATTATAGTCCTATATATCCTTACTTTTACATTTCTAGACAGCAGTTTTGATTTTAGTAATCTATTCACGGCGTAGAAGCAGACATTACCCGAATGAAGTCTCTTGTTAATCTCGGCTTTAATTTCGTTTCGATCATTTATGGTTGTGCCTAAATATCTGAATTCGCTAACCTTTTCGAAAGTATAATTTCCGACTCTAAGATCACCCTCACCTTCGCAAATGCCCAGTTTGTCCATGATCATATATTTCCTTTTCGATTCGCTCACCTCTAAGCCCGTGTCCTCAGCCGCATTTATGAGAATTTCCGCATTTGTCGCTACCGCTGCACCGTTATCCCCCAGTATGTCCAAGTCATCCGCATATCCCAGAATTTGTGTTTTTCCGTTAAGGGTTGCACCTAGCCCGCTAGTCTGCATTTTTCTAACAACATATTCTAGCGTTAAGTTAAAGAGTACCGTAGAAAGACCGTCACCTTGTTTCAAACCGTCGCGTATCATGAATGATTCGGATACGTTACCGCCTATTCGGACCTTTCCCGTACTTCCGTTCAGACATATTTGAATTAATTTCACGAGTTTTTTTGGTACTCCGAGAAGCACAAGGATTTGATACATTTTGCTTCGTTTGATAGAGTCGTACGCTTTTATAAAGTCTATAAATAGTTGGTGTATTGTTTCGATATGTTCCCATTTTTTCTCTAACAACTGTCTTATAGTAAACATTTGATCGCTCGTCGACCTGTTACGCCGGAATCCGCACTGATACTCTCCTATTATATCATCCGCGAAGGGCGTGAGACTGGCCTGTATTACGTTTGATAGAACTTTGTAGCAGGTAGCTAAAAGTGAGATTCCCTGGTAGTTATTGCAATCTGTCTTATCTCCCTTTTTGAAAATCGGTATGATGATGGATTCTTTCCAGTTTTCCGGTATCGTTTCCTTTTTCCAAATAGCACATACTAGTTCAAAAATTCTGAATGTAAGCGCGGTGCCCCCATATTTAAGTAGTTCAGCTGATATAGAATCGTTTCCCGCAGCCTTATTGTTTTTTAGTTTTTTGATCACGGCTTCTACTTCTTTGTAGGTCGTTTCTTCCATATGGAGTTCAGCAGTGTGGATTTCATCTCCCGTTTCCTCGCAGTTTTCATGTACGTTAAGTAACTTATCAAAATATCCTTTCCACAGCTTTAGCAGTTCATTTTCGCTTGTAACGAGATTCCCGCCCTCATCTTTCATTAATTGCGATCTACTCTGGAAACCCTTCCTAATAGCGTTGATTCCTTTGTACATCTCGCGCGGGTTATTTTCCTTACTGTTAGTTTCTATTTTTCTAATCTCGCTCTTTTGGTACTCACGCTTTTTGTTTCTGTAAATCGCACCCACTTGCTTTCTTATTTCGTGGTACTCTTCTACGGTCCTATCGTTTCCATTGTGAACGCTGTCTACTTTAGCCTTTTTGCGCCTTTCAAACCAGAGTTCGCACTCTTCGTCAAACCATGGTTTGCTCTTTGATTTTTTCTTTTTACCTAGCACTTTGTTCGCGGCCTCTTTTACCGTTCTTTCGATAGCCCCCCATAGACTGTTTGGGTCGTCATCTACCTCCGTCGGTGCATCTGTGTCCTCGAGAACCTAAAACCGGTTACTTATTTCTACTTGATACTGAATTCGCTCTACCCCGTTTCGTAGCTTTTCAATGTCGAAGGTTTCTACTTTGTTCGCCCGTTTACTATTTTGCCCGGGTACTAATTTGGCTCTTAATTTGGCCACTACTAGAAAATGATCCGAGTCGCAATCCTCCCCCCTATAGGTTCTTACGTCAAGTACATTTGTGTGACGCCTCTTATCGTTAAGGAAGTGATCGATTTGATTTTTCGTGGCTCCGTCCGGCGATGTCCACGTTGCTTTGTGTATATCCTTGTGCTTAAAGCACGTAGTTTTTACTATAAGATCTTTTGCCGCCGCGAAATTTATGACTCTAATACCGTTATCGTTGCTGGTTTCGTGCAGACCTTCCTTGCCTATAGTGGGCCTAAACATTTCCTCTTTCCTTATTTTAGCGTTGAAATCCCCCACTACTATTTTGGTGTCGTACAACGCGAATTGGTCGATTAATTGTTTTAAAGCTTCGTAATAAAGATCCTTTACCTCTTCCTCTTTGTCCTTCGTAGGACAATGTACGTTAATAACCACTTAATTGTACCACGCTCCTTCGATGATGATATACGAGAGTCTGTTTTGAAACGAATTTGAAACTTTTAACAGCGTGTATAATTCTTTTGCTAACCAGAAATTCGGTACCTAAGGAGTGTCCGTTCGCGCCCCCGAATATAAAGGTGAAGTTATCTTTTGCTAAAATCCCGCTATCTTGCCACCGAGTTTCTTGTATTGCAACTAAATCTAATTTGCGCTCGCCAGCTTCTTTTAAGATTTCCTGGTACGCGCCTGCTCTGTATAAACTGCGCACATTCCACGTTCCCACCTTTAAGTCTCTATTGGTTTTGTTTTTTTTTTGAGCCATGATAGTAAGTTAAACCCGCGCGTTTTGGATCCTGTTCCGATCGCAGGTGAGTCAACCGTTCTAGAGATGATAACCCCCATACATCTCTAGAACTAAGTATGAGAGCTTCGGACACACTACGGAATCATTCTCGTATCCTAACGCCCCCCTGCAAGGCAGCGCACCTTCGCTGGCTTCGTTACCGCGTAAGACCAGGTGGCGAATCATTCTACACATCCCCTTTCGGGGCAGGTGTCATCGCTCCGGCATTCTCCATGACAGCAGGATTTTTGTAATGTGTGCTAAAAGAGATAGAATATAGACATAGTGAGGTAGAAAGAGAAAGTGAAAATAGGAAATATTGTTGAGTGTTCGTTGTTGTGGTGATGCTTGCGTAGTGTTTCTAGATGAATGCGTTCGCCAGTGTGGGCTCATCACACCCACGCCCGGGCCTATCGGCTGTCCGCGGCTGCTTATTCGATTTATTCGCAATTAACCTCCTTCTCAGGGGCCGTTCCTCTATCCGCAACCTGAGGACGCGCTGTGTAGTGGTGATTTATTTCTGTTTTAGAAAGACTAAAACCTACAAATTCTAAATATAGAAAACTTGCCAAAAGTACCAGTGGCCACTCGCTGTTTTTAGTTAACAGTCGCTACCGTGGTAACACAGCTGAAATTGTGTTTTATTTTTGGTATAGATTGACAATGTTCTAGTGCAATGGAGGTTACTATGCCAAGGCTCTTGGTCAATTCGATATCTGACTCTTCATCATTTCAGTCTTTGTTGTTAACATCCAGTGTGGCATCCTATAACATCCTTACATTCTTCTTCATAAAGTGCTTTCGCATGCCAGTTATCTTCTTCTACTACTTTTAATTCTACTATCGTCTACTGATATTATATACCAAGTTAGCTAAATTTTTGAGAATAGCTCCTTCTTTCGTGCTTCAGTATCTTCTCATTCACAACAGAGTCTGCCAAAGTATACGCATTATATAATTTTGATTTTTGAGCACTGATTAATTAAAGCTGTTGGCGCATAGAACACAGGTGGAGTCGCAGTGCAGCTGTACCTTGATCGTTGCATTTTTTGCCTCAAGACAACCATAAACGATTGGCATCCTGTCTACCTGACTCATTGATTAACCCTGGAGAAGCTTAAGAACTTAAAAAATCATTGATTTGTAGCTATATTATGAGTAAAATAGTCAGAGAATTTACGAACTGTTTAACTATGTACATACAACATATATCACCTAAACTAACAGCAACACATAAAATTCGAAACGCACAATTTTATTACTAGACTGGACAGTTAATAACCTCTAAAAAGTACCAACTTCGCTGGAGAATGACTAAAACATCGGTTTCTACAAGGCAGCTATATTTCATTTGACTTCATCGGGGGGTGCTCTCGCTTCAATAACAGCTGTTACTAGTTGTAAATTTTGAAAAGATTACATTATGTACCTGCAATGCAACAAATAATGTATTTAAACGATTTGACGTACACTCTGAGAAGTAATAGGCGATAAGTAATCAATTTAAGATCTTGAATAAACTAAAAATACCACATTTTACTATTTTAGCGATAAACAGCATGAAACCTATTGACATCTAAAGTACTCCTTCCATTACTATATGTCATATCTCATCAGTCAATTTTAAAGGATCTATGCACAACTCCTTTGTCAAATGATAAAATAACTTCTTTACTACTTACTTAAGCAATGCTGATCACATTGACACGGTGGAAAGTAGTTTCGTTGTTTCAGTAGCTATTAACATATTACATA
>QLYP01000791.1:27619-46259 GCA_016647725.1 Nasonia giraulti
GTTGTTTCAGTAGCTATTAACATATTACATACATTCGTAATACTACCAAAATTTCATATAATCAGAAACTTGTACAGATCGCTAGAGATTTCGTATCAACATAGCCATCATTCTGACTATTTACGATATAAATACTGATTCTAACCTCGAAAAACTATAGTTATCTTCTATAATTACGGATAATAAGGTCTTCTCACAAAGACAGAACGAACATGACAAAATACGTGAAATAAATCGACACAGCATCCTCTTCATCCTGACAACTGTCACCGCTGCAGTTCACACGTTGTTTATCATTTATTTGCTTAGCAACATTTCTCGATTGAGTACATATATGATTTATGAGGAGGTTTGCCCTGCAAGCTCGGCCCAGGTGGCGCCAGTACGTGTCTCAGCTGTCATGGCCGCCACGCACCATTAGGAGAACAGAATGCAGACTACCGCGAATTCAAATGTATAATGTGGAGAACATGGAGGGGAGACGCCAATCAAACCAACATTATTTCTTGCAAAATTACTGCGAATTTTGCAAAACCCAAGGCACTTATAGAATCCGCAATTAAATTGTAAACGTTTTATGCTACTCTTATGCCAATATAAGGCTGTTTCTAGATTTTCGCTGCATAGAATAAGTGAGGTAGCCTCTTTATACGATATAAAAACTGTACATTGGCATAAGAGTAGCACAAAACGTTTGCAATTTAATTGCTGATTCTAAAAATGCCAGGTTTTTAAAATTTACAACGATTATGCTCATGAATGTTGGAGGGGTGCGCCTATAAACGACCAACGCCCGGCGGGTTATGAGTGGCTGGGGGCCCTATAAACGGGTTTCTCCCAAGTATGTGAGGAATCACTGAGGTTCGCTTCCGGAGGGGCCTGCGGTGCAGTAGTGCCCCTTGACTGTAAGTAAATGATGTCCATGAGGGGGCTTCACCACCAACAAGAGCGATTACAGTCTGGAGGGTGCTGCCTGTAAAACCAGAAATGCACTGCTGGGCCGTACAATAGTACGATGACCCGAACCCTGCTTAGCCAGCAAGGGAGGCTGCCCTGCACATTGCGCGAAAAAGCTCGCCTTCTGTAGTAGTTCCGCTGTGGGAGGGGGGGGGGGCAAGGTCGATGCCACCGGACCGCTAGATCGCCTATTGGTTGGGGAAGCTCAGGACGGGATGTCATGCTTATTACTCATTGGGCCTCCTGACCATTACAATGCACACTCGAACACGTGAAGAAGAAAGGAGGAAAAAAAATGAATGACACACCACAGAAAGCAGGCTTAACAGTGCAGCCTGTGAGTCAACATCAACGAGAGTCTCCCTGCTCTCTTACTGCGCCGGTAGGAAACCTGGCTGACGCAGCGGACAATGCCACAGGAACTAACAAAGGAACGGAAGTAATCCTCGGAACAACGCCAACCAGCTGGAAGGCTGCGGAGAAGAAGTTGCAAGAGCAACTCTTCGCAATAAGCAGCAACCTAGTTAAGATGCGGGCGCAGACAACTGTCCAAAAGAATATTAGTCGCGTGGTGACGTACGACAGAACGTGAACCCGACGGACAGCAAAGTGGATGTTAGAGCGATACGAAAGACCAAAGACGGATCGGTACTTCTACAGCTCGACCAAGAACAAGAACGACAGGCCTTCCAACAGATCCTACAAACTGTACTGGGACAGAGTGCGACAGTAAAGGACATGACCTCCAGGGTGACGCTGGAATTTATGGACCTAGACTGCGTCACAACAAAAAAGGACGTCGCGGACGCGATCAACCGCGAAATCGGGACCGAGACTGAGCGGAATGTGCATGTCTTTGAAGCAAATAACCGCGGACAGGCGCTAGCTGTCTGTGAGTTTGATGCGAAGGAGGCTACGGATCTGCTCAAGAAAGACCCAATTAAAATCGGGTGGATTAACTGCCGGATAGGACCCAGGCTCTGCGTTCAGAGATGCTACAAGTACCTTGGTTACGGACACGTGAGAGTTGACTGGAAAGGACCGGACAGACGCGACTGCTGCTGGAAATGCGGCCAAAAGGGGCATGTGGGTAAGGCGTGTACAAGCACGCCCTCCTGCTTCCTCTGCGTGGGGCGAGCCAATCAAGATCTGGCTCACGTGCCTGGCACGGCCTCGTGTGCAGTGTTTAAAGCAGCACTGACGGAGCACAAGACGAAACAGACAAAATGGACCTGACAATACTCCAATGCAACCTGAACAGGAGCAGCGTGGCACACGCGTTGCTCCCATACATTGCGGCGGAAATGGACGCGGACGTGCTCGTAATAAGCGAGCAATACAGAAATCTCCCCGAACCGACGTGGATCGCTAGCAGCACGAACACGGCGGCGGTATGGGTACGAGGGATAAACGCGTCGCGAATCACAGACAGCGGGTCCGGAGAAGATTATGTTTGGGTGAGGGTGGGTACTGTCACCATTGTCAGTGTCTACTTTTCCCCGAATAATAGCGCACGCGAATATGCAGAAAAGCTCGAAGTCCTGGAAGACGTCGTTAGAGACCTCTCTGGCGACGTGATCGTGGCGGGCGATTTCAACGCGAGAGCGATCGAATGGGGTATGCCAGCAACGAACAGACGAGGACGACTCATACTAGAAATAGCCGCCCGACTGGAACTGGAAGTAATAAATGACGAAAACGTGACCACGTACAGACGATCCGGCTTTGGTAACTCCATACCAGATATTACCCTAGCCAAAGACAGTATGCTGACAAGGTTGAGGGGATGTAGAGTGATCGTGGACTATACGGCCAGTGATCACCAGTACATTGTCTCCAGCTTGACCAACGACACGGCGGCGAGGCGAAGACAAAACAGACGGACTACACGATGGGACGTGGGACGGATAAACAGGGTCGAGCTCGCGAGACAACTGCGGAACGTAGCGATACCTTCTGCAGATCCGTCCCAAGGGCAAACAGATCGAGTCGTGGCTGAACGGAGTGCTAAGGATCTGGAAAAGTATCTGCAGTGTATCTGTAAAGCTACGATGCCACGGAAACAACACAGACAGGACAAACGGCAGACTTACTGGTGGACGCAAGAGATAGTTGAAATCAGAAGTGAATGCCACCGACTACGAAGACAGTCAAAAGACGTAAGGAACAGGCGCGAAAGATACGCTCTTTCGCAGCAACACAAGCTTGCAAGGAAACTACTCAGACACACGATAAACGCCACAAAACGACAGTGCTGGAGACGACTGGAGGACGAAATAGATTCGGACCCCTGGGGGCAGGGCTACAAGATTGTTACCCGCAAACTTGGCGCCTGGAATCCCCCGGAGACGAAAGACGCGGACACGATGGAGAGGATTGTTGACGGTCTTTTTCCATCCCACCCGGACATAACTGACGACACGGACGAGGACAGCGCAATAGAGTGCCCACTTTTCACGGTGACGGAGCTCGAGAGTGCTGCAGCCAAGCTAAAGCCTCGGAAAGCCCCGGGGCCTGACGGCGTGCCTGGTAAGCTGCTGCATATCATCGTCGCCGAACAGCCCCATGCACTGCTGCAGCTCTGCAACGGCTGCCTGATGGCGGGAGTGTTTGGGGGTCCCTAGAAGAGCGCGCGACTGGTCCTTATCGCTAAAGGTAAGGGGGATCCCGCTTCGTCGTCCTTCTATAGACCTCTAAGCCTTCTTAACACACCGGGAAAATTGTACGAGCTATTGCTGCGACCGAGACTGTTGCAGGCGGTGGAGGCCGCCGGAGACCTTTCGGACCGACAGCATGGATTTAGACGAGGACGCTCAACAATTGGAGCAATAACTGACGTAGTACATATCGTAAACAAGACAAATGACATATGTCATGGAGCCAGGCCAATGGTACTCTTAGCAACATTCGACGTACGCAACGCTTTCAACTCTGCGAGGTGGACAGATATTCTGGGGGCTCTGGAGACAACCTTCCGGGTGCCTGCCTACCTCGTGCGAGTTGTGAGAGATTATCTACGGGACCGATACCTGACGTATGAGACAACGGACGGTACACGACGGAGACAGCTGACGGCAGAAGTAGCACAGGGCTCAATCCTGGGTCCTGACTTCTGGAACATACTATACGATGGATTACTAAGACTGGACATGCCGAACGACGCGTGCCTCGTCGTATACGCAGACGACGTGGCGACTGTAATCACAGCGCGTAACACCCATTTGGCGCAGCTAAAACTGAACCAGGTGATGAGACGTGTAAATACGTGGATGACGGACCACGGACTGCAACTCGCATTACAAAAGACTGAGTTACTGTTACTCACAAGAAAACGGACTGACACGATTATACCTATGAACGTGGATACGGAACAAATGATGACCAGAAACGAAGTCAAGTACCTAGGGGTGACCCTGGACACGAAACTGACTTTCTGGGCACACATACGAAACACGGCGACTAAGGCAGCACACATGCCAAAGGCCCTGAGTAAACTCATGGCCAATACGCGAGGACCGAAACCGAGTATACGGCGACTACTTATGAGCGTCACCCACTCGATCATGCTCTACGGAGCGGAGGTATGGGCGGACGCGTTGAGAGTCAAAAAGCGGGCGAAGGCTCTGACGAGCGTACAACGGACTGGGGCGTTAAGGATCGCGTGTGCGTATCGGACCGTATCCGAAAACGCGATATTCGTGATAGCGGGCGTGATCCCGATCGACCTTCTCGCGCGCGAGCGGAAACGGCTATACGTACGAAGCTCGAACGTAGGGAGGGCAGACGCTGTGACAGAGGAACGTACCAAGACGATCGAAGACTCGCAGAAAGATGGACTACGAACGGACAAGGCCGTTGGACACACAGATTAATACCAGAGGTCGGACCCTGGAAGGACAGAAAGCACGGCGAGGTAGACTTCTATCTTACCCAATTGTTGTCTGGACACGGGTACTTCCGAAAGTATCTTTATAGGATGAATAAAGTAACAGGACCGGAGTGTACATACTGTGGACTGGCTTGGGACAATGCAGAACACACATTCTTCGTGTGCGACCGTTGGACTGAGAAACGACAGCGACTCGATACACTACTTGGCACGACGATCACGCCAGACAACGTGACGGTACTGATGACAACCAACGCAGACGCTTGGACAAACATTGCGTCATACGTTGGTAGTATATTAAGAGGTAAGAAAGCAGATGGATGTCTGGATAACTGAATGATAGAGAGAGTGAAAGCGTACAATAGTAGTAATTAATGATCGGAAATGAGGAATGATTGCGTAATGGAAACGCAAAAGACAGCGGCCCAGTTCGTAGTAATGTGATAAACGGATCCGGACTGACGTCGGGCGTACAGGGACATATGTGTTTAGTGGGTAGGGATGGCCGCCGCCGCCGAGTCCCACACTTGGTGCTCTCGCAAGGGAGCACCAGCTAGTCCGTTACTCGGATTCACAGCCTCCTACCAAAAAAAAAAAAATTTCATCAGATATTGCTTATGGCGCATGTGTTTATATGGTTCATGCACATTATACTATTTCAAGATCCCTACTTTTTCAGACTTTTATTATTCCAACAGTAGATGTATGGTGTGAGAGCAGTCGCTAAGCACGAAAATTGGATCTGACACCGTAGAGTCTCTTCGATGGAACCATGATAAACATGATATAAAACACATCGATACAACATTCTTGATAGCTATCAAATTAAAAAATATGAATAAGTCTTTCTCTGGAGTAAAAGTGTTTTACCATTCATCTAAAGAGCAGAGATTTGCGCGCATTTAGTTTTATCATACAGAACAAACACATTATGGAAAAGCACAATATGAAGTTTAATGATACCTACGTACTTTTGGCTTCCATATCTTGGAAATCATGGCTAAGCTATTGAAGCATCTATCGTCGAGAACAAACTGTCGCTATCCCATCACCGAGTCTCTTATTCTAGAAAAATACGATATTTCTAAGCCGGACTTTCGTAATGCGCGTATTTTTTAGATAATAACTTTAGGTTATTTCAAATCGGACACACATTATCAATATTTACCTGTCTCTGTCCAATAAAAATCAAATTTCAGCAGAATAATTATTTTATTTATTTTTTTGTCGACTTACAGTTTTTAAGTGTTTTATATCTACGTAGATACTCTCCTGATATTGTTCTCTACTCCAGTACGGCCAATTATATGGATTGTAGTAACTTCTTCCCCTACGACCACCTCGTTCATTTCGATAATAGTTGCGAGCACCGGACTCATCACCAGAGGCTTCTCCAATTTCAATAGCTTCGGGCTCTGGACCATTGTCTAAAATATGCAGTTATATATTTAAATACAAATATAACATTAATAAATATAATTCTATACGTAGCAAAGAATGTAACATAATTATTTTTGTATAAGCTTCATGTTTTACTGTTTACTTTCATAAAACTTTCGGTTAGTGTTTACAAAAACTTGCAATGTATAACTGCGCTTGAGAATGCAATAATCAGAAACTTAATTTATATCTAAAAATTAATTGTCTGTTATTTAATTCATATAATCTTTCTTCAACTTCCTATTGTTTTACACAAACGATAATAATAATAATTACATTAAACTAAATTGCCACTTTCAAGTTTCTACTTAAGAATGGTAGGTTGTCTCTTGTCCATACAAGTTAATTTTACAAATTACCTTGTTCAATATGTCCATCGTATCTGCCATATGCTCGACCACGGCCACGACCAGGTCCTCTACCGCGACCTTGTACTCCGCCCCGTGCGTTCCGTCCTTCGTCATTGCCAGCTTGGTTGTCAGCTCTTGCAGCTTCACCTCCATCACCATCACCATCTACAAGTGAGCCACATCTTTGGCCTCGTCCACGAATGAGTCCTCGGCCACGTTGCTGGGCACCGCCAGCACATCGTTCCTACACAACATCGTCCTTAAATGAAAGAATATACATATTATATCGACGTTTCAAACTTGCTTGCTATTTAGAAAGTAACAAACAATTTAATAATTAATTCAATGAGAAGAAGAAAACAACATACCTCATCATCATTTATTACTATTACTTGTTGATTCTGTTCGCGCTTTATTCTGAAAAACGTGAATAATTATTGTATTAAAATAAATAGCTGTGCTTCTTTTATACATTTTTAATGATAATATAAGCTCTTACTTGATGACGATACCTTCCATACATTCTCAGAACTGGCTCGCCTTCTGGCGCGTTTTCCAGGTTTGCTGGAAGGCTTCTGCGTGTATTCCGTACTAAAATATAAATTTAAAAGATTAGTTTAACAATATATGTACATACATGAATAATTCAATCAAACAGGACAGACACACTTTCGATTG
The DNA here is from genome assembly GCA_016647725.1 of Nasonia giraulti. Taxonomy (NCBI): domain Eukaryota; kingdom Metazoa; phylum Arthropoda; class Insecta; order Hymenoptera; family Pteromalidae; genus Nasonia; species Nasonia giraulti. The sequence continues at coordinate 34,934 of QLYP01000791.1, forward strand.
ACTTGATATGATTTGATCTTTAAATTAATAAAATTCATGCTATAGTTACTCAGGAACACCGTGAAAATTACAAAACAATTTCTATACATGTCATATATGCCAGATACAATATTTCTTTGAACGATAAAAATCAATAATATTCATTTTCTGAGATATCACAGACTCACTTAAAAAGATAGGGACAATGCAGAGCACTACTGACTTACCTAGTAGATCATGTCTTTATACACGGAATTAGGTTATATAAGTGGGCTTAAAAAACAAATTTTCTTTCAGAAAGTTGTCTTTACGAGAAATATATTATATTTAAATACGGTGGACAGAATCTATCCTAGGTTCTGCCTAGAAACTTCTCTCACGGGCAACGGTACTCGGGCAGAATATGCTGAAAATTCTGGCAAAAGTAGAGAGAGGCTTATTCAAGGTTAAGAGAATAGGATAATCACCAGCTAATAAATTAGTTGGGTTTTATTAATACTTTAATTTGTTATATTTAATAGAGTCCTACTCCACTATCTGTACAAGGTTTCCATGATACTCATGCACTGCACTTTATTGCACTTGACCAAAGCCAGTCTGATTAAACAAATTAATAGATATTGTTAATATTAGCATAATAATAATGCAAAATGTCTTGTTTAATAAAACTAAACTTAATTAAATCATTTGAACATTTATTGTGGCTTGACGAGTACATTGGGAAAAAATTTCAGGGTATCGGCGATTGACCAAAATATCAAATCAGTTAATTAAAGTGATAACACAATACAAATTATTTAAACGTATTCATCATGTTTTGGCATTACCAAAAAGATTACATATGAATACTTTTTGATTTATATTTCAGAAGTAATTAAAAAAATTCAAAAGAACTGTAAGCATTTGTCGTGGTTTTCAATTTTCGAATATACAAATGTTCCAAAAGATTCTGAACTATGAATAAAAAGTTATTGATGTTTACTCTTTTTGGAAATCCCAAAAGCTGACATTCAACATATTTCTATATTATGTAACACATACTTGATACGAAAATAAATTGAAATAAATTAAACTAACGAGCATAATTCATCTATGAATTTATAATATAAATTCATATCTAGTAATGATTACATAACTTCAATTATTTTTTTTTTTTTTTTTGTAAAATTTATCATTCTTTTGATCTATTGCGGTCATGACAGGGTAATATGATACATGGTACGTCATATTACCCAATACTTGCGAGTTTCATACGAGTTTCATGCGAGTTATAGCAGATCGGTAACATGAGTTTCTTGATCTGTATTTGTACTGTATGTAATCTGTGTATAACTAATAGGTACACCGAGTAAATACTGGTGCCAGATTTTTCGTATTTTTCTCAGCATTTATATTACATATAGCATATTAGGTGGTTTTAGCTTTTTTCACACAAACTTGATGAGTATAATAGAGCCTGGAAAAGTAAGTAATAATACTTCACTTAACCATAAAACTGGGATATTTTGTAACCTCATTACTTCATATAAAATTTGTTATGAAGATGAGTAAAACTGTCAAGAAGACGGCCACTACCTCAAAGCGTACTCTAAAGCATGTTGACCCTAATTATGTTGATGAGGATGACATGATTGCATTGCATGTAAGAGAAGTACTGACTTTGGAAGATGCAATTAAATTTATTGAGAATCCTCCAGTTGAGTATGCAGCATACTCTCTTCATATGGAAAGCAACGTTTTATGTTTCATTTTTTTTCATATATATTTATGTTATACACGTTCTCGACACAAGACAAGACTCGGGGATAATTTACTGAAAATTTTAAAAAAGGTACAGGGAGATACACTTCATTTTAATTAAGCAGATCTCATTCGAAAACTAACAAACAACCTGATTTTGTATGTACATTTGCTTTATAATATTTGAACAATATTTAGAGTTCAATTCATCTCAAATGATGTACTTTTGATTTCCATTCGGATACCCAATGCTAATATTTCAGCAATGAAGCACATAGTATTCATATGGTACACATACATCACTTGAGATGAATTGAACTTTGAATATTATTTGACTATTATAAGCTAATGTTTTCGAATAAGTAAAAAAATGGAGATATCTAGCTGCAATACAACGCAGATGGCATAATAATAATGGATTTAAACCTTGCCTAAAGCAGCTTCTGGAAGTATGGCTCCTATTTACTTTCTTACTAACTTAAGTTCCCATCATCACTTTATTAGATGTAAAATAATGTTTGATATCACTTAAAAAATACTCAATGACTTTATAAGTGATCATTAATATATCAATATCATTATATATCAAATATGTGTTAGACCGGTGAAAATTCTAGCAGGGCACGTAGATACATGTTTATAATATTTGCTTGAGATAACAACAAACTTCATAATATTTTATTGTGATTATTTTTTCATTTTCTATACTCGCCAATGTTTCTGGTGGATATGAATCTTGCTTTATGTCGAAAATAAAGTACGTTTGTCAGTATAGTTGATTTCTGAGATTTAGCTGTCAAAAACTCCCGATAAATGTTTTTTTTTTCTTATTCGGGCAGTATAATATTAAAAGTTATTTTTGTATACTTTGCAGTAATAGAGCACTTGCATTTTGACAAGCCTTTATTTTAAAGGTTAATTTTTTTAGATTACTGTGAAGATCTCCGTAACTCTGCATGCAACACCCAAGTTAATTTTCCCTATATTATCCAAAATTACAATGATTTTTAAAATACACATATTTTCTTTTGAAGACAAATGTCGTTTCTTGTAAAATTATTTTATCGTATACAAGTTGCCAACCTTCAATAGCAAATGTCCCATACACATAAGATTTCTTTCTTTCCAACATGTGTATGACATATAAGAAAGCACCGCATAATTGTTCATTTGTAGTTAAATTATCCCTGGTAGAATTGATATCAGTCCGGCTATCCTGGTCACCGTCGGTGATTAATTAAGGGGACACAACACCTTTAAACGCTGAAAAAAAGAACTCTAAGAAAAATTCATAAAATTCAAGTAAATTATTTGAAAATTTTTATAAATATTTTTAGCATAAATACCTTTAATTTTACCATGCTAAAACCTTCATTATCCCTGCTGGCCTATTGTGGCACTCGGTGCAAGAATTTGTGAACTTTTTCATTGTCTGTAGGATTCCAAGTGAACGAATGGTTCTTTTGGGCTCAGACTCAAGAAGGATACTTTGTACACCTGTAGTTTTGGTATGAATGCAGGAATTTTAATTTGGATATTTAAAAATGATTTGGCGATGAAAAAACTGAATTTTTTTTCGCTTATTCTGGCACCTTTTTGTGTATAAAACATTTTCTAAACATTCAAATCAAAATCCCTGCATTCATACCAGAACTACAGGTGTACAAAGTATCCTTCTTGAGTCTGAGCCCAAAAGAACCATTCGTTCACTTGGAATCCTACAGACAATGAAAAAGTTCACAAATTCTTGCACCGAGTGCCACAATAGGCCAGCAGGGATAATGAAGGTTTTAGCATGGTAAGCATGGAAGGTTCCAATGGAACATTTCTTGAAATATTTATTAAATAATCCCTTAATATTTTATTGGAACTTTTAAATTACACTTTTAATATTTCTTGAAATATTTCTGAATCATTCCATACATATGTCTTACAAACTTTCATGTGATTATTTCTTCAATCTTTTAATGGAACATTTCTCGGGATATTTAAGAAATAATGTATTAATCTTGTATTGGAACTTTTAAAATAAATTTGGAATGTGGCTTGATATATATGAAATATTCCATACATATATCTTGCTAAATTTCACATAATTATTTCATCAAGATTCCAAGGCAGCATTTCTTAAAATATTTAAGAATGATTTTGTAAATTTATAATTCAAACTTTTATAATAAAACTTGAGTATTTCTTAATACATTTATAAAATATTCCATGACTGTTCATTACAATATATCTTCCTGAAGATTTATTATAAAAATATTTCAGTAGAATATTTTCTAAAATGTTCCATTATAAATAAAATTACACGGGCTTAAATTATAACTTCACGTTCTGAGTAGCCACCGCCGTACAATGACAAGACTGACGAAGCCGACCAACCCGAGAGTTACGCGATTGCACAAGGAAGTGATAGTTTTGACGCCCATGTGACGGACAGTATTTTTCGATGCCAGGGCGTACATTTTATTTTAAGGGGAAGTCGGAGCTACAGCTTCGCAAATCCGCCACCGGATACTTAGTATTTTGCAACTTAAACAAAAACTAAAAGTCGGATCGACATTTTCTTTCGGTAGAATAATTCACTAATCTCATACCTATGGCGCTCTGCTTATTATATTGATCAAAATCTAAATTATAAAAAGTTAGTTGTAAAATTAGATTTTAAGGTTAGCGCTGTAATCGCGTGAACACGCGTAAACCCCCACTCGTATTCTGCAACTTTTACAAAAACTAAAAGTCTGATTGATATTTTCTTTCGGTAGAACTATTTACTAAACTCAACACTATGGCGCTCTGGTCTTGGTTTTTCATTGCAAGCTTTATTCAAAAAATTATAGAGAACAGAAAAGCAGTGTTTTTAGCTACGACATTCCCTTAATATGCATATCATGCCCATGTATTGAGAAATATTGTGTAAATAGCAATTAAATTGATATACATTTATATTATTAATTTCAGAGCTCCTCCTAAACGTTCTAAATTCACTCCGGTAGTGCCAGATTTCATGGATCCAGAGTAATATGATGATGCCATAATATAACTATTTATTTTATTGCTAAATTATTTTATAAAATTGAGAAATATCCATAAACTTTTGAAATAATATTCTGTCATTTATTTATAAAAACCCTGGTAATATACAAAATAAAAATTTTTGGATATTATGAAGATTGTATATAGTTATAAAATTTCAAGGAATTTCATGTAAGTTTTTTTGAATATAATAAATAATATAAAAATGATGTTATAATAATTGTTTCGATAATGTGTGCGTAAATATGCTATTTTACTTATCCTGTAAATTGAAAAAAAAAGATTTTACGCATACTGTATTGAAAAATAACGTTCGAAACCCGTACGAAAGATGATTCTACGTTCGTGTGATTTTGTCACCCTCTCTTTTCTCGGCCGGGTGACAAACCTCACGCTCGGGCTAGAATCAACACTTTTGTCGAAATATACAATAGAATATTTCAACTATCTTTCACGGAATATTTGTCTTTAATATTTTTTAAAATTTTTTCCGACTTCATGAATACGTAATTTTTTATATATTAGTGAATGTGTAAAAGCCATATGTCGTCAATGCGTCATTGGTTTATGTAAACCAGTACATATATTTTTTATAAAAATCGTATATCGAATCGTGTATCGAAAAGTCCTTTATTTTAACTCTAGCTGCCTGCGCATGAATTCATACTGGATCAATTATGTGTTATTCTTTATATTCAACTATGGAGTTATTCTTTATATTCAAAAACAAAAGGGGTTCGAATTAACGAATTAACAGTTTATCCGCTTACATGATTTCAATTATTTTTCGTATAATTTGATCCAAAAGTTTAATATTACTAACATTAACTAGTTTACGAAAGCCGATGGCGTAAAAGCAAAGGTACAAACTGTTTGTGTATTTACTATAATTATATATATAAAATAAGATATATTCACGGTGTCGTGGTAAAGTCGCCGGACACAATAACTTTGCTTTACGCGTCACAACATGGCGGCGGGTCTCTTGTTGATTAGGCTTTCAGAACAAGGTGGCGCATCTGCTTCGCAGTCGCATAGACAGCGAACCACGTCCATAAAAAGAAGAAGAAGAAGAAGGTTAGGACGGTCATGACGTCAGATATCGCATTCCTGACAGTCATGACCGATCTAAGGAGTCCAATTAACAAGAGACCCGCCGCCATGTTGTGGCGCGTAAAGCAAAGTTATTGTGTCCGGCGACTGTACCTTCAAGCATTTCGGGAACATTTGAAGAATATTTCACGGAAGATATGTGGAATATTTCTGAATTATTTCAGGTGAAATATTTTATCAAATTTTTCAGAAATATTTCTGAATCATCATTCAACTAGTAACTTATAGTGATTATTAAACTTAGAAACATTTCAGAAGTGTTTCTCAAATCTAGAAAAGAAATATTTTATGAAAGCTTTCTTGAATGTTCCGGAATTATTTTACTGCAAATTTTCCAGTAAATATTAAACACAGAAATAATTCTGAAAGAAATCAGAATTATTTTAAAGAAATATATTTTGGAATCTTGCTTAAATATTCCAGAATTATTTCAAATGCAAATTCCAGGAGACTACGGGCTAAGAAATAATTTTGAAATGTTGCTTAAATCTAGGAAAGAAATATTTTATGAAAGTTTTCTGGAATATTCCAGAATTGTTATACTGAAAATTTTCCGGTGAAGATTTAACACTGAAAGAATTACGAAATAATTCAGAAATATTTTAAAGAAATTTTTATGGAAGTTTTCTGGAATGTTCCGGAATTTTTTTACTGCAAATTTTCCAGTAAATATTAAAAACTGAAATAATTCAGAAATAAATCAGAAATATTTTAAAGAAATATGTTATGGAAGCTTGCTTAAATATTCCAGAATTATTTCAAATACAAATCCCAGGAAACTGCGTACCACAAAATAATATAGAAACATTTCAGAAATATTTCAAGGAAATATTTTATGAGATTTGCAAGGCGGGGCATTTTATGAAATGATATTATTGCAGTAATATTTCTGAAATATTTCGTGAAAAATTTCAGAAATATTTCTGAATTCTTTTAAAAAATATTTCAATATAGGAATTCGAGGGACATAACATTATTTCAGAAATATTTCGTCGAAGATTCATGGAAGATTTCAAATATTTCGTTCCAATATTTCCGAAATATTTCGGAAATATATCATGCGGTGTGGGTAGCCCTACGCTAACCAACCGCCCGACGTTCAGCGCGTGTAAACAGTAGATGGTTAGCACAGCTGATTGTTCGGATTCGGAGCAAGTCAAAGTTATTGCAATAAAGTATAAAGTTGATCTATTTATCAAGACATTATGAACGTAATTGAGGTGTTTGATGATATCCTATCATCGACCGATCTCCGATCGACAAATATACACGGATTTAGAATATTTTACAATATTGAGTAAATTAATTTAACACCTTCTTTTGTCTCGATGAAATTTAATATACTTATAACCTCAAACCTCACATAGTCACATGGCATGCTCATCAGTCACCATCGCGGAAATCAGCTCGCCTAACCGTCTATTGTTTACACGCGCTGAACGTCGGTCAGTCGGTTAGCGTAGGGCTACCAACCTAACTACTAACCGAAATTTCATTTTCGAACATAATCATAGCAGAACAGCAGAACGGTCGCTCTGTCCTTCTCCGATATTTTGATTAAATATTTATAATAATAAATTTAATATGATAAAAATTTTGTTTTAGTATTTTGCTTATAACGGGATTTTTTTTTGGATAAACGGGCTTCAGAAGCGTGTTCTACGAAAAATTTCTAACAAAATAGGTAATAAAAAAATCGATTTTTTCAAAGTTTAAAAGGACATAGTTTGAAACGATCACAACTTATCTCGGTCCTGTAGTATTTAAATTTATGTAAGAATACAAAATCTATTGATTTTACTTTCTGACAAGTCGCGAACATTTACTTCTGCGTCGTGATTCTGACAACAGATTAAATAGAACGATTTTAATTTTTTATAATAATTCTCAACTATGACGTTCAGGTCCGGGAAACCAGGTAGTGGAGGTTTATTGCAATATAGAGACTTTTGTTCTTTATAACAAAAACAAATATATTCAAATAAATATATAATAGACAAACTTTTTTTTCAAAACGCCAAGCGATGGAAGGCGGCAAACCACCGCGACCGTAAGGTCGCGTGTGGCGCGCTAGTTTTTTCTTGGATTTCGTAATATTCATAATTTTTTGTTGAAACTACAGGTAAAGTACAGGTATCAAAATAACAATGTATTCTCCAATAAACACATTATAAGATATTACTTTAATACTTTCTGGCAGGAATTTCAGTCCAAGATTATAAAAATCAATGTAAATAAAATTCCCTTAAGTGTGCGCGTAAGTTCATTGTTTCAGGAAAACCCGCTTCACTCGAAGAGTTTGCTATGATTCCCAAATAACCAATACGAATTTTGGGGACCCGCAAGTATTGTGGATACGTTTTCAGATACCTGATTGAACTGCTAAACCATCGCGACTCATTTCTTCAGTTCTGATCTTGCAGAACAGTACGAACATTAAAATCGCGTTTTCTTGATAATATGAAAAATGTACTTAGGCGGTTCTTCTGAAAACCCACAGAATTATCTGCCTCATCTCTGTCAAGTCTAGTCGGGCATTATACTTTGTCTTTCTCACGGATATGGCGATTGAGGCGACACACATTAGTCAGTTCCGGTATCTCACTTATTTCTTTCTCTTTCCTTCAGTACACCTACAGATATTACGTGAGTACTTAATAATGCGGTCTCTCTATTTCTTTCTCGCGAAGTTATTAGCATAAATGTCAAATGTTGTTTTCACAATTAATCAAAAAGTTGTGCCCAGTATGGATAATTTGAGCTATGTCGTCTGTAACTATTTACTCACCCTACAATAAAATACTAAATTTTTAAGTGAATTTGTTCCTAAAATAGCCCTCTATGATTAGGAATGGTCCCCACTCGACGTCCTGTGCAATAGTTGATTCGCGATATCAATATAAAAAGTGCAATTTTCAATCCTCGTAAAAAAACTTTTCACACTATTGAAATCCAAATTTACTTATTGTCCTTATAATATTTGCTGTGAATAATTGTAAATAATGGTATACTGAAGTATGTTCATTAGATCACAAATATGTACGAAATAACCGACCTAAAGTAGCTCTATCTGTTATTGAAAGTTGGAAACATAAAATTATCCGTACTAGGAATTATCCATATTGGGCACATCTCCCCTATATATGTATATCTTCTAACGATAGATAGATGTATGTATGTATGTATGTACGTACGTATCAGTTCAGAAAGGGTTGTCCCCAAATTCTGGAACGGATCTATATGATGGGCGACAATTTATCGTGTAATTCGACTATGTCCTTACTTAGAACTAATTACATTTTAGATACATGCCAATTAAATTTTATAGTTTAAAATATATCTTTACACGAAAAAACAATTCACGCAAAACGACATTGGAATTTTTAATCTAAAATACATTACAGTAAATCGGTATGAATTTTGCTTGAAAAAATAATGTATAATCGGAATTTTCTTCATAAAAAAATTATAGTAATCAATAGTTTTTTTGTAATTAATGAATTTCTACGTTTCCTAATATTTGAGAAAGCATACTGCTAATTGAGTTATAAATTTGCTATAACATTGCGCCAATTGCGAAAATCAATATATTGTAATTGAATCCCCGATTCCATTACGTGCCTGCAACGCCAATTTAAATAGGTCACACAATTTTTACGCACGAAACAAGAAACACACATACGTCATCACACGAATCATCATCTCAGCAGCCGCAAGAAGCAGTTTCCCACCACAACGTATTCCTACAAAAATAGGATTAGAGGCGTAGCGACAAACCGCGCTCTAGGCGAAGATCATCCGAAAGAATGGCTAACGCCAAGAAAAAAACGACGGCGACGAAATAAAAAGATGTCACTAAACGAGTAGCGATATTCCTCACGAAAAGCGACGAAAATCAAAATAGCTATGCGGAGAGCAAGCATCGGTCGAGCACGCTCTCCCGAAAACGAATCTGGAAAAGCTACACATGACAGTACGCAGGTGACGAAAAGCAGCAGGAGAGCTGTCACAAGACGCTTTTCCTAAAAAGTCAAGGTAATGCAAGTTTTACGAGGTCACGCAAAGTCAAGAGGAAAGTGGTGAGAATATTAGGCACTCCTAAATATGGAAATTTCCAGTATATAAAAGCCGGGAGCAAAAGGGTGCATATCGTCAATTTTCTTGAAGTCGCCTTACAAGTCGAATCGCTGCAAGTCGACAGACCACTAAATTCGAACTAGCTTATAAGTTAATATTGAATCTCTACCAGTCGCGAGTAAGATCAGTAAAAAAAAAGAATTCATCGCTGAAAAATATAGACTTCTGGGAATAGTTGAATTACTCGGGAAAACAAACAGTTTTACCTCCGTGAAGCTGCTTCTCCAAAAGAACTTCTCTGGTGGTGAATCGTTTATTTTTGTAAAATAACGTTGACTTCGACGGGCGTAAATCTACACGACTGTACGCCGATTTCGGATAGTCTGAAAATCAGTAGAGCACCAGAACTAGTGAGCTGCTTCTTCAAAGGAACTTCTCTGAGAGTGAATCGTTTATTTATTGTAAAATATCGTTGACTTTAGACAGGCGATAGCTTTACGCGACATTTCGCCGATTAGGCATAGTCTGAAAATGAGTAGAGCACCAGAACTTTTAAGCTGCTTCTCCAAAAGAACTTCTCTGCTGGTAAATCGTTTATTTCTGTAAAATATCTTAGTCTTCGACGGCCGTAAATCTACACGACTGTACGTCAATTTCGGATAGTATGAAAATCAGTAGAGCACCAGAACTTTTGAGCTGCTTCTCCAAAAGCACTTCACTAGCGGTGAATCGTTTATTTATTGTAAAATATCGTTGAATTTCGACGGGCGATAGCATTACGCGAACTTTCGCCGATTAGGCATAGTCTGAAAATCAGTAGAGCACAAGAATATTTGAGCTGCATCTCCAAAAGTACTTCTCTGAGAGTGAATCGTTTATTTATTGTAAAATATCGTTGACTGTCGACTGGCGTACCTCTACGCGACTGTGCGTCAATTTCGGATAGTCTGAAAATAAGTAGAACAAAAGAAGAACTTTTAAGCTGCATCTCCAAAAGAAGTTCTCTGGCGGTGAATCGTTTAATTATTGTAAAATATCCTTGACTGTCGACGGGCGTACCTCTACGCGACTTTTCGACGATATCGGATAGTCTGAAGATCAGTAGAACACCAGAACTTTTGAACTGCTTCTCCAAAAGCACTTCACTAGCGGTGAATCGTTTATTTTTGTAAAATATCTTTGTCTTCGACTGGCGTAGCTCTACGCGAATTTTCGCCGATTAGGCATAGTCTGAAAATCAATAGAGCACAAGAACATTTGAGCTGCATCTCCAAAAGCACTTCTCTGAGAATGAATCGTTTATTTATTGTAAAATATCGTTGACTTTTGACGGGCGTACCTCTACGCGACTGTGCGCCAATTTCGGATAGTCTGAAAA
>QLYP01000792.1:0-35550 GCA_016647725.1 Nasonia giraulti
GGGCAGTAAAAATTAGTGGAGTTCTAGGATTATGTCCAGAACATAACGAAGTAGACCTAACCTCGAAAGTGAATACAAATGTGCTGAGTAATGAAGCCAAAATAATCATTGCTCAGATTAAATTGAGAAAAAGTGATAAAATAAGTATGTCAGAAGCTGAAAGTGAGGATGATGATGAGAATAGTGTATCAATGGACAGTAATTTGAAGCGTGAAAATGCACTATTAAAAGAACTAAATAAAGAACTGAAAGAAAAAAATAAGTTATTGAGAGAATTACCTGATAAGCAGAAAAGTGAAATAAATACCTCAAAAAACAAAACATATGCTCAAGTAATTTCGAGTGCCATGACTAATAACAAGCCAAAACGAATCCCAAAAATTAAAGTTAAAAACAAAGATACTAAAGAATATCCTATTGGCAAAATAAATGATGCTGTTGCACACTATCTCATTAAAGATAAGAGCATACAAGCAAAAATACTAATTAAGAAAAAGAGTGAAATAATAGTAGATTGTTTAACAGAAGAAAGTGCAAGCAAAGCATATAATGTTTTGAAGACAAAGCTTGATGAAAGTTGTGATGTTACAAAAGAAACAATAGAGAATCCAAAGGTTAAAGTAGTTGGAATAGATCATTTTGAAACTTTAGACAATAAAAAAATTGAAGACGACATAAATGAAAGAAATTTTAGTAAATTCAACAAGAATCTACAGTCAGTCATATTAGAAATCCCTGCTGTGAGATATATCAACATGTGAGAGAGAATAAAAACAGGATCTTCGTGGGTTATCAAAACTGTAAGGTGCATGACTACTGCAACGTTAAGCCATGTTTTAATTGTGGTAGATATGGGCATAATGGCTTTAAGTGCACAAATAATCACACATGTTTAAAATGTGCAGGCAATCATAAGACTACAGATTGTTCCGGTAATAAATTAAATTGTCCTAACTGTATCTTCAGCAATAATAAGTATAAAACTCAATATAATACTGAGCATATGGCAACAGATAGCCACGCATGCAGTATCCTACAAAATAAAATAAGAAAGTTCATTGACCTTACTGACTACACGATACAACCTGTAATACCGAGATATGTCGGTATGGCAGAAAATACTTCAAACAAGGCTATAACCATGCGTGCATCTGCGATGTCTTCTACGTCACTCAACTCAGTTAACACACGTATAATAAATAGACTAAGAAAAAAGGATTAACTAATGGCTCAAGAATTCAATTTTGAAGGCATACACAACATAGAACGTGATGCAGAAAACATCAGATTACTCAACAAGAGCATCTCGAAGAAAAAGAACTTAATTCTCTATGTAAATATAAGAAGTTTAAATGCGGATTACGAAAAATTAGAATCATTTATTAAAAGCTTGGTAGTAAAACCAATTATTATAATATGTACGGAAACATGGATCTTACAACATCCTCAATACTATCAATTACAAGGCTATAAAAGCTATTACAATAACAGTAAAATAAATAAGGCTGATGGAGTCATGTTATATATAAAAAAGAATATACAGGAAAAAACTAAAATAGAAGTAATTGATAGATTGAGTGTTGTAAGTTCTGATACTTTTCTAGAGTCAGATGATGCAATCAGGATCTCTGCTATGTACAGGTGCCACGATGTATCGAAATCTGAGTTTACTAATTCAGTAAGAAAATTCCTGGCTAAACAGGTTAATATAAAAAATCAATGTATATTTGGAGATTTTAATATTGATATTGTATATTTGGAGATTTTGATATAGGGGAAACTAATCGTGACAAAATTGGTTTAGCTGAAAAGGCAATCGCTCAAGAATTTCTGAATAATTTTTTTGAAAATGAATATACTCCATTTTTTAGAGGAATCACAAGACCATCTCAGAACACTGAGAACGGTACGTGTATAGACAATTGTTTCGCCAAAGTAAGAAATATTGAGTTGGAGTCTTTTAAGTTAAGCATACCGTTTAATGATCATTATCCACTTATTATCAAGTATTAATAAATTCAAAATACAAAATGATTACAATCAATCAGCCTGCATTAACTATGGCAAGTTAATAAATATTGCAAAAAGAGTTGAGTGAGACTCATTGTCACAAATAAATGATCCTAACCAAGCTATAAATGAATTAATAAGTATGATCCAAAGCTGTGTTGAAAAAGCAACTGATAGAAAATATTCTAATAAAAACAAAAAAGATTCAGTTCCTAAGAAAAAATGGATTACGAAAGCAATATTAATATCATGTAAAACTAAAGAGTTGTTATATAATATATGGAAAAAGAATTCAACAAATATGAAACTGAAAATGGATTATAAAAATTATGAAAAAATTTTGTGTAAGGTAGTTAAAGATGCTATGTATAAATACGAAAATAATGCCATTAGAAAATGCAGTGGTAATTCAAGACAGCTTTGGAGCATAATAAATGATAAGTTAGGAAAAAAAAGAAGCAAGGAGGATCACTTGATAGTATAATAGTTAATGATCAGAAAATTGATGACAAGACTACTATTGCGAACACTATGAATGAATATTATTGTAATGTAGGATTAAATTTAAGCAATCAAATTAAAAAAATGGACTTAGAACAATTGAAACTGCCAGTTCGAAACAACTCAATTTTTATTAATCCAACTAATATGTATGAAATTCAAAATATAATTATTGCAATGAAAAAAAAGGCTGGTGGAGTAGATAATATTAGTGCAATAACTATCAAATCTTTATCGAAACATATATTAAAACCGTTAGAGTATATATTTAATCTATGCATACAGCAATCAATCTGGCCTAATCCACTGAAAAAAGCAGATATTGTACCTATATATAAATCGAGAGACAATAGTTGTATTAGCAACTATAGACCAATATCGCTAATTTCTAACATTGCCAAAATACTTGAAAAAATCATATATAATAGACTTTATAATTTTATCATGAAGCACAAATTAATATCTGATAGACAATTCGGCTTTCTAAGACAGAGAGGAACGAAGGATGCTCTCAATTGTCTATCGAATATTATATATAGAAACCTAGATAAAAGCAAACCGATTATAACTGCGTTTTTAGATCTGGCTAAAGCCTTCGATACGGTAGATCGCATTATACTGCTGGACAAATTAGAAAGATACGGTGTAAGAGGAGAAGCATTAAAATTACTCAGCAGCTATCTATCTGATAGGAAACAATGTGTAAAGATAAGTAACGGCAAGAGTGAGTACAAAAAAATTATGATAGGGGTTCCACAAGGAATAATACTTGGCCCTCTATTTTTCATATTATACGTGAATGACCTACTGATAGATATGCAAAATGAAACAATATTATCTTACGCTGATGACACAGTTATCATCTCATGTGATAACTCGTGGACAGCTGCGCAAGAAAAATTAAATGAATATCTTCGTATGGTGGCAATATGGCTAAACCTAAATAAATTATCGCTCAATGTAAATAAAACCGTATATATTGCATATGGCAATTACTGTGATAGTGTGCCTAGCACCTTAAACATCAGAATTGGTGATAATATAATAAATAGAGTAGACAGTTGTAAATATTTAGGTTTAATAATAGACTATAACATGAAGTGGGATAAACACATAAATTATATTATAAAAACAACAAGATATTTAATCTTTATTTTTGCGAAGCTAAAGAAATTTATGGATAGTAAAACGCTAATGTTACTATATTATGCCTTCTTTCAAAGTATTACAAACTATGGCATCATTGCATGCGGTGGGGCTTATAACAATTACTTAAATTTAATTCAAGGAATACAAAAGAAAATACTTCGAATTATAAATAAAAACTGTTGTATAGCAGAGAACCAACCTCTAAGTATAAGGCAAATGTTCGAACTAGAGTGTATAGTATATCATTATGATGAATTAAGAGACAGATACATAAGAAGTACAAACAAGACACGAAACAAGAATCTACCATTGCCTAAAATTGATAAAACAGTAAGCAAGAAAAGCAGCTATTTCGTGGCTGTGAGTGTATTTAACACGCTACCGACTGATCTCAAAGATTTAGCAATAAGTAAAATCTCTATGAAAAGAAAATTAAAGAGGTTTATAGAAAAGAATTAACTTTTGGATATTATATTTGTTATATTTTTTAATATTTTAATATTGTTAACTTGCTATGAAAAGGAAAAAGGGCATGATAGCGTTAAATGCGTTATCTTGGCTCTATATGGTAGTTTTAAGTATATTGGTATTAGTGATTATGCCATCCCTATGTACAGGCAACTGTGTTTGCTTCTATAGGATGCCTTTTAAAGGGCATATGTATATGGTGTTGAAATAAATAAATAAATAAATAAATACATTTTCAAAATCGTGCTGCCCTAAAATCGTACGACGAAGCACGCTATTACTCGACCATTGACTAACACAGAATTTTTTGGAACCCACTCTGCGATAAATAAACACAATTACATAAGCTTAATTTAATCAAATCTCTAAAGAAAATATTCTAATATAATTTTTTTTAACACATGCACGATTTTCGCGTTTTTTTGAACTAAAATTAGGGGAAAAAGTAGTAGCTTTCCGACCGGCGAGTGAAAAAGAACTTTAGACTACTTTGCACTCAAGTTCGAAAACGTGTACATCTATTCAAAATCGCTTAAACAGCCAAAATACAGATTTCTTGAGCAGCGTTTTCAACCTTTGCCTGGTATATAGTACTTCCCTTTCAGTGAACATGAAACAGTTGCTAAAGTGAAACCTGACGATGTACTCCCTCATTCAATTAAGGTTTTGGGCGACGTCGTCTGTGAAAGACAGGACAATATTAGAGTCTTCTTTTACATGAGAAGACATAAAAACGTAGACTGCTCCAACTTTTTTAGTCATACGCTCACGTTTCAAAACATTTGGTGCGCGATAACGTGAATGCGCTAGTAGTTTTTCGTAAAGATGACGTAAATCTCAAGTACATAAATGATGATCATGATATGACATACACGAACTTCAAAGCTTTATGCTTAGCATGTTAGAAAACTGGTAAACATGGATTTATTTTTATCGATAAGGAACGAGCCATCAATAATGCACGATATAGAAAAGGTTTTGATGACTTTGTTACAAATATATAACGTATATGAGATATGGGTAGTTGCAATAAACTGTGATTCGCCAAAGAGTCAACATAATAGACTTTCTTCAGTAAATTACAAATGCTAGAAAAGTAATTAGCTCTGAGTGAGACTTTTAAACCCATAGTAGATTTGCTAGAGAAATTGGAGATTAAGCCAGATATCAAACAAGAATTAAAAAAAAAATTTTGTTCGGGTTATGGAAGGGAGGGAACGGGGATTAGAATTTCACGCCATAGTGCGACAAGCGCTGCGACGAGAGCAGCCGAGCTCGTGCGCGCGCCGTTTAGGGCCTCTCCTTTTCGCGTGGACTTGGCGCTTGCGAGCACATGCCTGTCAGTTCTGACAGCTTCTTCCAAGGAACTGGTTAATCTCAATCTCTCTGGGCGATTCCTGCGTTTCTCATGCTATTGTATTTAGAGCGTAATAGGACTTCACGAACGTCCTTTCCAGGTCGGTTGACCTTCTAAATTTGTATCGTGCGTTGCGTTGTGTGTGCAAGTTGTGCAAGTTGTGTGAGTGGCATGCAGTAAGTGTGTGTACTTGAAATGTTGGGACGTCGGCCATGTGCGAGCTTCCTCGACGTGCCGATCTCCATTCGGCGATCTTTACCTATGCGGCAGGGATGAAAAGATCTGCCCGTGGTCCAGGATTGGTTCCCTTGAGACAATTGTGTTTTCTCTCTCTTTTGCTTATCTTAGATTCTCTTTTTATTTCTATAATCCTCTACTTATTGAATAAACAAATCGATTGCCCCAGCTATTTTCTCTTATTCGTGAGAGTTTTTACGCTGAGGCAAGTCGTATTTTTCCCACGAAATTTGTGTTATATTGATTTGATTTCTCAACCTTCCTTTACTCATTCCACCATTTTAATTTTTGTATACATATATTCAGAATTCATTAGCTTTCGTTAAAGTTTTGACGATGATATTGATGATGATCAAGGTGGTGAGGATGATAGCCTACTCAATGAAAGTGTTAAT
This sequence comes from Nasonia giraulti, assembly GCA_016647725.1. Taxonomy (NCBI): domain Eukaryota; kingdom Metazoa; phylum Arthropoda; class Insecta; order Hymenoptera; family Pteromalidae; genus Nasonia; species Nasonia giraulti. Next base: position 6,118 of record QLYP01000792.1, read on the forward strand.
ACATTTGAAAGTATCAAGAGTATAGTTGAGGATGAAAACATTAAGAAAGATACAACAATAAGTAAAAAGCATTTGCTATCGTTGAAACAAAATCATCACGAGGATGGGAAAGACACGGAAATAAACAATAAGTATCTGCTGTCGTTAAAACAAAATCGTCAACGATATCTTGATCAGATATTTAGAATTCTTTTTTGGAAGCAGCTCTTGCAATCCTTCAGTTTTAAATAAAAAATATCCAAAAACTGAAGTATTGCCAAAGCTGCTTTTTAGACTACATCCTTATGAGATATTAATTAAGCCTAATGATTTGCAAAATTATTAAAAGATTCTTGAAGCTACAGACGTACACAGAAAAAATTACAGTTACAACCAACAAAACAGTGAGAAGTATAACATAACAAGCAATGATCACTTCGCTCGCTGGCGCTCGCTCGATTGCATTTCGATGGAGTCTCAGTCCAGCATGTGCATTGTAAATAAGTACATTTGCAATAATTTCTTTATGATTTGAATTTTCGATTATATAAAAGTTGACATTTTTGAAATATTATAAATTTTATGTTATAACATTATTCAAGGAAAAGGTGCAACGGTTGTTAGTGCAATTAATGAACCTTGAGCACATTGCAACGTCTCTCCGGGACAGAATCAACATGCTGTATAATTTTTTCTTTGTTACAGCTACTAAAGGCGCAGCACATGAGAGAGTAGAGTAGAGTAGTGTATTTATTTAACAGCTAAGGACTCAATGGTTTTTAAAACCATTTATATTTATACTGAATCCTATTTCACATATACGCAGCGCCGATGCGAAAAGAGTATCTTAAACATTCGGTATTAAACCCTTCGATGTCGATGTCCAGTCGAGATCGTCGTTTGCTTTCGGGCCTATCTTCGGGAATAAAAACGAATTTTTCGGCAAGATATTTCCCTCGCATGCGCAGGGCAGCTGCCAAAAGACAAAGCGTTAGATAGTCGCGTCTAGTAGGGCATTCGCTCGATGACCTTACACTGCACTTGCTGGGAAAGTGTACAGTCGAGGGTTACGCCAAGCACCTTAAGAGACTCACCAGGGCAACCACTGTGCCATCAAATACTGCATCAGGTACACTTAGGTCACATAGACGACTCATGATAAGCCCGTGGTCAGAGGCCCAGCTGGAGATCTTGGCAAGGTCTTGATTGACCTTAGTGACAATGTCTCTAACCTCGTGAATACTATCAGTGAGATAGATAACGAGGTCGTCGGCGTATAAATGATACGAGCAATGTCGCGAAGTGTGAGGTAGATCATTAATAAAAAGTGTAAAGAAAAGTGGACCCAAAAGACTACCCTGAAGAACCCCGACAAGCCTATCTAGGGGTGCTGAAGTTTCTCCAGTGCGAAGAACCATGACCTGGTATCTGTTGGACAAAAAACGGCGCACCCAGTTACAAGCTGAGTCAGAGGAGCCTAGCGAGCGGAGTTACTCAACCAATAAGTTGATGTTGTCTAAGTCAAAAGCCCGTGAAAAGTTAATGCCAACTATCAATGTTACGCTTCTAAAATTGATGACCTCCCGAATATCGTCGGTGATTCTAATAAGGGCTGTGTGCGTACTGTGATCCTTCTGAAAACCAGACTGGTCAGTGTCAAACAAATTCTTCTCCGCCAAAAAGTCAGCAATCTGATTTTAAGCAACACGCTCTAAGATTTTTGCTGGTGAGCATAAAATACTTATCGGGCGAAAATCGGCAGTAATCGACGACGATGGCTTTTTTGGCAGAGGTAGCACTATAGCTTGTTTCCAGAGTCTGACGGGAAGATACCAGACTGGAGAAAAGTGTCAAAGATGTCCAACAGCGCATGCATAATGACGGGCAGACAGTTGGTCAAGTCCTGTAGGGAGATGTCATCCACACCTTTCGCGTTCGATTGTGCTGCGGAAAATACATCGAGCACATGTTCAACCTCGACGAATTGAAAAAAAAGTTGAGAATCGAACGGTGGTCTCACGGGTGGTCTTGGAAGATGTAGTGGGGACGGGTTCACAAAGCCTATGAAATGCTTATTAAAGGTGTCGGGGTCGACGGGCATCGGCGGTGTTCAAGTTCCTCGATAATGCAGCACATTTCACTCAAATCCACGCAATTTAGCAATTTATTCCTGTAATAAGTCCTGTGTAAGAGTCTCATTTCAGTTTAAAGGGATTCGAAACGGTGAAGTTTGATCAAAAGTTTAATAAGGGTGGAGGTTTAGCTTTATGTATTAGAAGTGGGATAATATACGAAAAAGTGAATTTAAACTGGAATAGTAATTCTCTGGAAACAGGATCAGTGATAATTGATTCTAATCTAGGAGAAATATTAATTACAATTTGTTATAAATCACCTATTCCTAATAATAATATATCTCAATCAGAATGGTGTAATTTTATGGACGCTATCATTCGACGTGGAAGCAAACATTTTATCATGGCCGGCGATTTCAATGCTCACCACCCATCTTGGGGTAGCAATAAACAATGTAATAACGGTAAAGTAATAGCAGAAAATTTGGACTATGAAAACTACATTTTACTAAATAATAATAGCCATACCCATATAACGATGTCAAATACAGGTTGTTCATTTTAAAATATTGATCTTACCTTTGGATCGCCCGATTTAGCACCAATGAGTAAGTGGCAAGTACTAGAGGATACGTGGGGTAGTGATAACTTTCCAATTCTTATAGAATTTAATACTGAACCTATATATGAACAAAATTCAGAATATAAATATAAATTACACAAAGTCGATTGGGGTATATTTTATGAGGAATTAAATGAAAATAAACATCTATTCAATAGCATAGAGTATACTAATTTGGACACAATATCTAAATACACTAAATTTGTGGAATTTATTTATGACAATTATCAAATCATATGCAAATGACAAAATTATAAGCGAAACTATAGACAGTATTAAACTCAAACAGGACAAGCGTAGACAACCGAAATGTATATGGTGGAACGACAAATATTATAAAGCAATGTGCTTAAGAAAAGCCGCGCTGTACTCCATTAAGCATAAATTTAAGATAGAGAAATATATTGAAGTTAAAAGAACTGAAGAATTAGTTAAGAAAACTTTGAGAGAAGAAAAAATGCAATCTTGTAGAACATTCTGTGAATCAGTTAACCCACGTACCAATATTACTCAATTTTGGAGAAAAATAAAAATGTACAAAAACAGTATTACGGAGTACGGGGAGAAATCAAAATCCGATAGGCAACAAAAGACAAAATGATAGGATTAAGGATACTATAGACAGTTTATGTTCACCTAAAACAAACATAGTTAAACCGCTTAACGTAAATTGTATGGAAGATGAAATTAATCAGAGTAGTTTTTTAGACTCTCCGTTTTCCTACGAAGAACTAGAATTCTGTTTAAGTAATGTTAATGTCAAATCATCACCAGGGTTAGATAAAATAAGTTATGATATATTAGCTAAATTGCCAGAATTTTATCTGAGAGTTTTGTTAGACTTATACAACGACATTTTCCAAGAACAAGTTTTTCCAGACTAATGGAAAAAGTACCTGGTGAAATGTATCCCAAAGGGAAACAAAGATGATAAAGTTATACCCATATCATTGGCTTCTTGTATTCTAAAGGTTATGGAGAGATTAATCAAAGAACGCCTAGAATGGTGGTGTGAGGACACAGGAATCTGAGCCAAATCACAAATGGGCTTTCGTAAAGGTAAATCTTGTAGTGATAATCTAAGTATTTTAATTTCCGATGTACATAAAAACTTGTACCTAAAAAAGGATGTAGCTGCACTATTTCTTGATAGAAATGGATCATATAACGATGTCATCCCTGAAATACTAATCGACTATTTAATAGGTTTCGATATACCAAAGAAAATGGTAGCTTTTATTAGCCATCTAATATCTGAACGATACGTATTGTTTTGTACGAATACCCTGGTAGAAAATAAACCAACCAAAATGGCCTGTGAATTAAGAATTGGCTAAAAATTTTGGCCAACGCTTATCATGAATATTAGCCAACATTTAACCAACGGTTCGGGAAAATTAAAAATGTAGTCATTTAAGGTTATGAAATTTTAATACTATTATAGTGATTTATAATTTCGGTTTGTGATATACCTATAATAAATATATAGAATATACTAAGCTCTTGATGTCTACGTGAATGTTCACCGTGAGTGTTGTTCAGGTCACCTGGAACTCTCAAAAATGTTGTCCAGGTGTTTATTATGGGAAAAAATGTTAGGTTTAGTAATGCGCTTCGTGGTTTGCGGTGTGTAGGTGTAAGTTCCGCTCGAAGATGATGGATACGTTATCCACGAGTCTCGTAGATGATGTCCAGGTCTCTAAGAATTTCAGCGGCTAGTAATGATTCCTATACTCAGTCTACTTCTGAGAACAAATCGCAGTTTATTAGTGAAATAAACATTTTCAAAATTTTCCGAAATTTTTCAAAAATTTTCCAAAATTTTTCAAAAATTTTCCAAAAATTTTCCAAAATTTTCCAAAATTTTCCAATATTTTCAAACATTTTTTGAAGTCTTGTAATTATTTCCACAGAGCGCGCAACCTATATTTTATATTATTTTCCTTTGGTCGAAGACCTAGACATCGTCTACGAGAGACCCGAGTGACGTGCTCATCATCTTCAAACAGAACTTACATCTACACATCGAAAGTCACGGAGCGCGCTACGTAGGTTCCTAAATTGAATCTAACCTCAATCGAGTATTTCAAATTTAACCATCTGTTTACCAACCGAACCGCTTGTAATGTGACGAAATAAGCAGTATTTAAGGGTAACTGTTGGTTAAATCGTTGGCCAAGTCGTTCGGATTTGGCCAACCGATAGCGAATCAGTTCTTTACGTTTCTACCAGGGTAGCGAGATTATATAAAAAGATATTAATAAGGGCCTCCCGCAAGGCAGCGTTTTAAATCCTCTTCTGTACTCTATTTATACAAGAATGATGGAAAACGTAATAGACGCTAAATCAAACATACTACAGTTTGCAGATAATATAAGTATATACAATAACGAAGTAAACATAAATGTGCAAAATAAGATACACAAATTGGAAATCGACGCGGGCAAAATCATAAAGTTTCTTAAAGAGAGAGGACTTGAAATTGCTCCAGAAAAATGCGTGCTTATAATATTTCATAATTCGACACAAAATAAATACAGAGATGTAAGCATCAACATTAACAACGAAACAATAGTAGCATCTGAATATGTTAAATTTTTAGGGATGATCTTAGATAGGAAACTTGACTGGAAAAAACATATCCAATATGTATGTGATAAAAGCCTCTCAGCGATGAGAATCCTTAGTTGTTTAAGAAGAACGTGGTGGGGGGGGGGCGCTTCGTCCCTCTTACATTTATATATAGCGTTAATAAGATCTCGGATATAGTATGGAGGCTTCCTTCTCTCCCCATGCTTAAATACAAATTTTGATAAGCTCCAAAAAGTACAAAACATTGCAATCAAAATTGCTATGAGTTATAGGATGAGTACTCCAATTAATGTGATGTTAGCGGAATCAAAAATCCCGCATTTGAGGATTAGAATGAAAGAATTAAGTTGTAAATATATTGTAAAATGTCTTTCAATTAACAATAGTTTAATAATTAAAATCTTGGCAAGTCTTACAGAAATTTCAGAAATGAATATTTACCAAAATAACTATACCAAATCAATTCTTTTAAAATGCTACCAAGAATATTGTTATTATAATTATTCTATCATAAGTACAGAGACACATATAAACTACACAGGTAAATTTGAATATTCCTTGTATATACCTAATATAGACTTAGAAAGTGGGAAAGAAATTGCAAAGTGTAAATTTCCAAATAAAAAGTTCGACCTAAAATTTCCAGAAAAAGAAAATATTGTTCAAATATTTACGGATGGATCTAAAATGAAAGAAGGTAGTATAACACACGTAGGCTTTACTACGTGGAGCAAAATGGAATAATTCAACTTCACATGTAAAATTAATGATATAGCGTCAATATACACAGCCGAATGTAAAGCGTTAAGTTATTTAATCGATAAAATTACAAACAAAAACTACAGCGAATTTGTGATATTCTCTGATTCTAAGAGTGTCTTATCAGCTCCAGAAAATAATAACAAGAAAAGTTCTCCGCTGATTGTATCACTTAGACAAAAATTAGCAAAATTAGCAAATGATGGAATCAAAATTAAATTAGTTTGGATCCCTGCTCATGTAGGAATAAGGGGAAACGAAATGGTAGACACCAGAGCTAAACAGGCTGCAATCAGCGGTGATCTTTTAAACGATCCTGTACCGTTTACAGATCGTTTTGCAATCATAAAAGAAAAATCTAAGAAAGAAACTGAAAAAAATTCTCATCAATTTAAGCAAAAATAGGGGAACTTATTACTTTGAAAATTTCTATGTAAATAAAAATAAACCTTGGTTCTATAATACGGGATTATCAAGAAAATCTATAGTATCGATAAACCGCATTAGATATGGCCATAACTCGCTAAATTACAATTTATACAGACATAAAATTGTTGAATCTGATTTATGTAAATACGGAGAAGATGCCGATACGGTCGAATATATATTCTGGTGTTGTAAACTCTTTAAGTCCGAAAGAGAAACTTTGTTAAAAGAAATTAGAAAAGAGTACAAAATATGGCCTTACTCTGTGATTAATCTCTTAGCGTTATCAAATGTTAGAATACTAAATACTATAAGTGACTTTATTGATAAGATTGACTGTAAAATTAAAAATTGTGTAAATCGCGCCAGATTGTTGGGCGGTAGTATTATACACATAAAATGTAAATAGGGCAATGTACTTTACGTGATGCCAATAAACATAACCTAAACTAAAAGAACTAAACATTTCTCGTATCATATCTAGTAAAGATTTTGCTAATAACTTTGTTCGATACTCAAGCAAAAATGCATAATAATGCGTTAAATCTAAATGTCTTTTATAAATATTCATATTTTAAAGATTCTATCACAAAATAATTTTATAAGAAATTTGGCTTGTATATAATATGCTCCTAATACCCGTTAGCGAAAAATTCTTTTTTTGCAAAAGGTTTCCATTTTCTCAAAACTAAAATATAGATATAATAATTGAAATTTATTTTAATTTTATGCTCGAACAAGCTGCATCGAGTAAAATAATTTACAAGTGAAGAAGAAATTACTGTTTTCAGTATATTAACTGTTTCTTTGCTCTCGTTTATTATTGTTTTTGTAAACAGTGTATACACTTTTCAATACCCTGATGGACAAACGGTTTCGAATTTTGAAAAATAAAGTCAAAATACTTATTTTTGTTGAAGTTATATGCCAAATTAACGGGTTCAATTGGAGAGACGAAGTCTTGGGTAACAGGTATAGTTCGTTGTAGGTTTCTCCTGTACAATCCTGGGTAACATCTATAGTGTAGTATAGGCTTGCCGTGTATTACAAAGAGGGATCCCTACACCAATACTGACCGTCCTTCTACACCATGTCTATATTATCATTACTGCTAATATTATCATATAGTTTATATATTTAACAAATGATTGATGTTTTCAGAAGTTCAGCTACCCAAGTTCGTTGAATTATACATAAGATCGTTAAGAAAAAATTATGTTGCTGATCCTTTCCATAGGTGCCGTAAAACGCCTAAAAAGGTGATAGTAGTTATACTCATATGGCAAAATGGTATTTGACATATTTCATTTTCGTTGGTAGGAATGACATATCATCCATTTTAATCAAAAACCCGCTGCCAATTCTTTGGCACGTAGCTTCCTCCAACTGAATGTATAGTTCTTATACATAAAATGTTGTTCAAATATACAGTATTGTCTTGTCTTGAAACTGTGACGTGGCCAATCTCGGGGAAAATTGAAAAGTCTCCCGCGAGGCCCGTAGGCCCGCACAACTAATTTTTACACGTTTCTCCGCGTCTCTCTCTCCCTCACTCGGGTTTGCAAGAGGGGTAATCGGAAATCACAACTCAAAATGTTCTCTATTTACAACACTTTATTTCTCTCACTCGTCAAAATCTCTAATCATTCACTCTCTCTTTCTCACATACACTCTCTCGCGCTCCTCTCACGATCACGTTCGCGTATTCTCTAACTCTGATCCGACATTGGCAGCTCGGAATGGCGACTTCCTGGTGATGATCCTGGCGCAGCTTCTTCCTTCTCTCGCTCTTCCTCTGGGTTGAAGTGGCCCCGGGAAGTCCAGGTCGTTCTCTTGATCTGGCCGCTCGTCTTATTCTCAGTACGTCCCGCGTGTGTTCGGCGCGGGCGTCACACAAAAGGTGCGCGAACGGGAGAAAACCACGCTCTTCACCGCTCGCTCCCGCTTCTCCCATCGCTCAGTTCTCCTCACGCGCGGTCCCATCGACCGAAACCCGACGCGTACGAGCCTCGCACAGCTCACTTTCCCCGCTTCTCGTTGCCCCGACGGCGTGAAACTCGGCTCGGCGCCGATTGGCACACGCGCTCTCCTCTCACACTCTCTCTCTCTCTCTCTCTCTCTCTCTCACTCGCAGTCACACTATCCTATCTCCACACTGGCGCAGCAGTGCCGCTCGCTACAAGTTTCCTCTGCTTTCTTCTTTCTTCCTCGGCGCTATCCTTCCTCTGCTCCAGCGATGTTCCATATCCTTGTGCACTACGCGCACTCGCGATGTACCATGGACAAAATATCGTAAAAATTAGATGAGCCCTGGCAACATTTTGTCGCCAGTGGTTCTCCGCGTTCAGCTATCTCATCTTCACGCGACGCGCGAAAGACACCGTCATAAAACTGTGGAAATATGTTCCCCATGTGTTCCAAGGATCTCATGAATTATTTCAGAATTTTTTCATAAATAATTTTCGAGTTACAGAGAGTCAAGTCGTAGGTGGTTATCTAAGCCTTTTTTGCCTTTTTAAAAGGTAAAAGGTAAATATATACTAAAACAGAAAGGCTTTCGTCAAAATGGCTTAACATTTTTACAGGAAGTAGATGTTATCTATTATCATAATTTTTTCAAAACTCTTGACTATTTAGTTAAAAAAAAAGCAAAAATAGTTTATCAAAAATCAAAAAATTGATATAAAATGACCATAAAATGACCATGAAATGATTGACACCATGAAAAAATGACAATGGTTAGAATCTTGAAGTAAAATGTACCCAAATTGAAAATCAGTAAAAATATATGCATGTCCAATTTTATTACAATCGGTCGCACAAAACAAAAGCCATCTGCAAGGACATTTTCTATCTCATAAAACCATAAATGTTCTCAAAACATTCTGAGCTTTAGATAACGAGTTATCAAAATTAACAAAAATAATAATGTTCAGTCATACAGGGTATACAGGGTAAGAGACAAAAAATTTGAATCCTTCAATCTTTTAAAATAAACGGTTTCATAAGATGCAAAAAGAACCTAGCTGAGATGATCAGAATATCGATATTTTTCCAAAATTTTAACCGAATAAAAGCCTTTTTTACTCCTGTAATCGTACAACATAGAAAACCCATTTTTTTTAGTTTTTAATTTTTAGCTCGAAAACAAGTCGTTAAAATAGTTAAAAATTGTTCAGTAAGTAGATATTATCGTTTCCTATTATCATAATTTTTTTCAAAACGTTTGTCTATTTAGTTTTAAAGATATGAATTTTTAAATAAAACTAGGAATGAAGGCGCGCTTCGCGCGCTCCTGATTCTATCTTCGTCTAATAACACTGGTAGAAAATCTACCATAAGTGTTCGGCGGCACAGTTACGTCTGCTAATATTTTATAAGCATGTAACATGTTACTAAATCCCTCAAAACTATTTTTTAATAAATATATTAATAATGCTCAATGTCGTCATCATTGGTTTGAATAGTGAATTTGAAGAAAAGTTCAGTATAAGAGTCAGTGGGTTTGTCTATCATTACAATGCCATTTATTTGCATTATAAAAAAACTATACAACTGAAATTTTACACAGATACTTACTATGCTACCGAGAAAACATGTAACCTACATGATTATGATTTAACTGTTTTCATTCATATTTTCACATCGAGGCCCATATGAATTCTTTAATTTAGTTACACAGAAACTACCATCTCTAGCACATTGTTTTTCTGGTTTCCAGTGTATTTTTACATGAAGAAAGTGATAAGTATTTTAGCTTTTTTGTCAAGGCATTAATTAGAATTTTGACTTTTAACAGTTGTGAGAGATTTTGAAACCGATACCTGTTTCTCCATTTTTTCATTTTTTCTCATTCAAAAACTAACAGGTCTAGAAAGCTCATATTTTGCATATAGATTTCTTTTGTGATTGTGGAAAGATATTTAGAGTTGATTTCATCAAATAAAAAGCTAAAAAATTTTTTTTCAAAAATCGAAAACGGCTAAAATATGGTCATAACATAGTCAGAATCGTACAAAAATTTTCCCGAATTCAGAATCAGAAAACATATATGCATGTCAAATTTTATTACGATTAGTTGCGTGGTTCCAGAATCACAACGGTATACGTACATACACACACACACATCCATCCGCATGGATATGCTCTTAAAACGCATGATTCGGGGTGTGTTCCGATGAGAGCTTCAATAAGTTATACAGCAGTAGCGCTGATTCCAATTTTTTCGTTTGGAGATTGGCAATGGCTACTGGAACTCGACTGAAAAGTCGTTCCACCGCTTAGCAGTAGAATTTGGTGTCCACATAACCTAAGTAACGGTTGTGTGTAATAGAGCATTGTTTTTAATAAAATAATTTATACACGTTGTATTAAAATAAAAAAGTAAAGCAATGAATCATCATGCAGAAAATGTCGTAATATTGGATTTTATATTTACTTCATCAAGCAGTAGTGATAATAGTGATGACGAAATTAATGAAGTGAACTATCTAATTTTCAAAAAAGATAATGGTCGTATCGAGCAACGAATTCCAAGAGTGCAAAATTTTATAGAAAATGTCATTTTAAGATCTAACGACATAGAATTCAAAGAAACATTACGGTATATAAATCAAGTTTATAAAATTTGTAAAAATTCTATCATTATTGCTGTACCTCAACTAAAACATTTATATTGCATTTTGTTACAGAATGAGCCATACTACCCTTGAGTACTTTTAATCAGGCCAAATCTATAAGGGGAGTTAAATGAATTTGGACATATGGCTATCAATCCTGATAAACAATTGTACATAACTGTACGTATTGGGACTGTCAGATTCTTACAGGTTTGTCCATAATATGTTACTGTCCAGGGAGAACGGACACTTAACTATAGAGGAAGTTCACTTTAATAATTTATCAGTGATGATTCCTGATACAATAAATGTGAATCCAGAGCCAATAGATATTAATAATGCAGAGCATCAAAATGCTATCGCCAAAAGGGAAATCTTAACAAATATTGTAAATGCAGACATTTTATGAAGAAAATTGTAATAATATAATTGTACATGTAATATTATAAAATTATGTAATTGTAGTTAAGTATAGAATGAATTTTATACTTGATTTTTGTGTAAAACTAAATTTTTTGTAATTTGGAGAATAAAAAATCGTAATTTATATTCAATTTTTTATATTACTTTAATAATATAACATATTGAATAAACTTTTCACTCTCATCATATATGTAGAACAGATGGAAATCTGATACATTTTGTAATAATACATCATAATGAACATTATTATGGTTAGTCGCTACTTTTTCATGAAAAGAATTAAACTCTTTTTTATGTAAAAATAAATAACGTAAGATAATAAAACAATATCATTTTTTGTCATCACTATTATCACTATACTGCTTGCTGAAGTAAATATAAAATCCAATATCACGACATTTCCTGCATGATGATTCATTGCTTTACTTATTTGTTTTAATAAAACGTGTATAAATTATTTTATTAACAACGACGCTCTATCACACACGACAACCATTACTTACGCGGTTATGTGGATACCAAAGTCTACTAAGCGGTGGAACGACTTTCCAGTCGAGCGCCAGTAGCCATTGCCAATCTCCAAACGAAATATTGGAATCCGTGCTGCTGCAGTGTACTGCTGTACTTACTGGAGCTCCTATCGGAACACATCCTCGAACTCTAAACACCTTCAAATGCGTTTCTACAAAGTATTAGCGAAACTGAAAATTGTACTATTACAAAGCCTTCTCTAGCAGGAAGCAAAATTTTTCGTCGAGCTGCACTCACAAATCAGTTTTTTGCTATAATTATTTTACTTTTTTTACAAATATTAACCTAGTTTGAGCCCGAGTCATTAGGAAAATACATCGAATATTTTTTTTCGGATTTGCTATTGTAGCAATTTTTTTGTTTTGGTACATGCGACGTAATTCAAAAAATTTCATGCAACAGTGATCATATCGTACATTTAAGTGTACTTCGATTATTGCAAGTGCAACATTTGATCGATGGAGTCATGGACATTTCTCCCAAAGACAAAACGCCTGCCAAAGCTCCCACCAATCAGAATGGAAAAAACAAATGAATGTTAGTGGTCTCCCGAGTAACACGTTAAGAAGCAGTTCAAGTAATAACCAAGAAAATAAATAATTTTATTGTAGCAAACTAAACTACGAGCAAATTCTTAAGCAATTACTTGACAAATTACTTATTACTTAATCTAAATTTGAGATCATACTTCTTGTAGTGTAGTTTTTCGTATGCTCAACTTGATTGTGTGAGTATGTGTGTACAGGAGAGAGAGAGAGAGAGAGAGCTCCGAAACGCTCTCTATCTCTTTCTCGCAGAGCATCGCTTTTACCTGTTCTGCGTAGAATTTGAATCTGTACAGTTGAGCGCAAGCGTTTCGAGTGAGCACACGTATAGTGCCTCACCTTTGTACTAGAAACTGAAAGAATATATCTAAAGTCATACTTTTAATAGTGTCTCTAATTAAAACTCTTACTATTCTGCTTATATCCGTATCAAGATTTAACAATACGCTCATATGCTCAAGTAATTACTTAAGTAACTACTTAATAATTTTTTATTTTCTGTAAAAATCTCAATTTTAAAACACTTTATAAAATACTTTTGAAATTACTTTGAAATTTTTTAAATGATCCACACAACTGGCGCTAAAAATGTGTAATCTTTACACTGCACATTTTATTATTATTTTTTTATTATTTTATTTACAAAATAATGGCTACATGAAAATAAACTGCATTTAAGACTGCTGTACCGTGGTGTGAATTTTCAAAGAAGCAAGCAAGCATACGCGACCTTTTCCTCTTGCAGAACATGTATTTTTTGCCTTTCTGGCTATGCCAAAGAGTTTTCAAGCACTTACTAGGCAGAACTTGTTTATTCATATAGGTTTTAATTTTTGCATTGATCTTCTTTAAAGAGCTTTTCAAGCCTATACTCATGATACAAAGCTTCTGCTTCAGCGGCTCGTTTTTGGACATCAGTATTTTTTTCTCTAAATGCTCACATTGGTTTTTGTGAGATTGTGCTGTTAAGCTTTGCCTTTGTAATTGATCATCCAAAAGTATTAAATAACAATGCAATTATATAAATTACAATGTTTTGATTGTAGATAGAAAGAAAATGTATAAAATACAATTGAACAAATCGAATTAAAATTTAAGGCATATAGGTTGATATAAAAATCGATTATATTTGAATAATACATACTTTTTGGCAACGATGTCGTAGTTGGTAAGATTTTTGTTTCACTTTTCAGAGGATCATCAATATTTTCTTTTAATATTCCTTCATACTTGTTTTAATCAAATGCTCATCATTCTTAGAACATATTTCATTTGACAGCATTTTGCCATTATAACAAGTGTTATCTGAAATAATTATTCACATATATTTATAACTATTTAGTTTGTAACATCGATATATGGTGCGTAAAACGAATGCTCTACGTGCGTTCAAACCCACCCACCGCTCTGTATCAAAATAACATTCGATACACGTGCAAAAATTGATACTAATCTCGTGATATTGTAGCCTGAGCTATGCGATCTCACACTCGTACAAATTTAACTTTTTCTTCGCACTTGTATCGAAATATACTATGTGTGAATTCATGAAAATTGTTATATCGATAATATATTTACCCTCTTTTTCTACTGTTATTACGTTCGTATCCACATTATTTGTTGGAGGTGTAACAGGTATTGGTGTTTCTGAAAAACCGAAAGACAATTTTAATGCAAGCATGATTTTATTTTCTGTTTAAAGTCGTGATATGAAAAAACTTTAAAATATTTTCACGAAATTTCGTTTAATATATTTACTAAAAGTAGTATATACAAATATATTCGTTGTTGTAGCAATCTAATATTGGTAGTATGCCACTTACACTACGGTCTTTACATTCATTCATATTTTTAGGTGTACGCATGCAGGGAATATATTTTACAAAATAAAATATTTATTACTTCAATTCCTAATTAATACAATAGTTTGGATTAATTAATAATAATTTATTTTATATATACAATAATTATAAATTTATTATGCACTCATCAGACCACTTAAGGTAACTTGTAAATGACTCTAAACAATAATGGGAAATTTCCATTCTATCGGTTGTAGGTAAATTATAATTTTAGCATGTTCTAACGATAAAAGGATGAGACAAATTTTAAATCACTAACATTTCCAAAAACATAATTCAGAAGAAGAAAATTTATAGAATATTAAAATCTTGAGTCGTACATTCCAATATTATGTGGTTTTAATTATTTAAATAGCTTCTGAACTATTAACAAAATATGTGCATACCAATTCCTTTAACACTATTTTGTGATAGTGTAGAGAGAGAGAGAGAGAGAGAGAGAGAGAGAGAGAGAGAGAGAGAGAAAGAGAGAAAGAGAGAAAGATATCATTGATTACATATCTTTCTCTATCTATCTAAAAAATATCAATTTAATTTTTTTAGCAACGAGTAAAATGTGAAAAATCCTAATTTAAACTAGTGCGATTCACCTCATGACTACCGTCGCTCAGTTAAAATATATATTGCAATAGTAATAAAGTTTCGTTAAGATCTTTTTTCTTAATCTCAATTCCTAATAGGGGTAAAAGTAGAGATTTTAACTAATAAAGATTTGAAGCACGACAATTACGCATTAATTTATAATGGTAGGTAAAATTCTAAAACTTAAAATATTAAAACTATGAGAGTCACAAAAATAAATGTTAAATTCTAAATTTAAAACAAAAATACTTTCAACTCTTTTTGAATGCTTTAATTTTTTCGAATTATGATTTTCTACATTTTTGCCGCCAGGTTAAATTGATTATTCAATCACTGATCATCATGAAAATGAAGAAGCTAAATTTGTAGTAAACAAATAGAAAAATATAATGTTTCATTATTATCTAGTAAGTAACGTAAAATTTTAATATTATCATAAAATTTATCTATGCATATAGTTATTTATCACTGGCAAGAACATTGACCTGATTTTGTTATGTATTAAAATTTTTTAGTTTTCTACGTCAATTCATCACTGTCGATGTAACATTTGTTTAAAAAAGAGGTAAAAAAATGGACATCGTAAAAACTTTACACAAAAATAACTCTACACGCTACACAAAATAATTTTACACAGGAAATAACTGCACGGAAAAATTCTACACCGATATTTACTGCACGGAAAGTGCTGTGCAGTAAATGAGATAAAACTTGAAAAATTCTTAAAAAATTTTTTATTTTTTCTCCCTTTTTTAGAGGTGCAAATTGGTCGGGATTTAAGATTGTTGGGTTACTTTTAACCCAACAAAGTTGAGTTAAAGTAACCCAAATCGGAGTCAAAATATCCCCCTCACCAGAGTGAAAACCTTCGAAAGTTTTGATACAAAATCAACGTATCACACGCCTACACTGTATTATTAATACTTGTTTTCATAATTACAGTACGTCTGCTCAGCCAAGCTCAACTGCTGCTCCTGCTGCTGCTATTCCTGCTTCTGCTACTACTTCGGAGGTAGTACCGGTGGCGTTGACACCACCATCAGCACGACCACAATCAGCAGAACTAGAGACAACAACAACAACAACAACAACAACAACGACAACAACCACTTATGGGTAATAACACAATAAATACCTAATATTACTAAGTAATGTAATTCGAATCTAAAAAAAATTAACTTTTTAATAAGTAAAAGATTAGGCGAGTTTGTTCATTTCCGCAACGAAATTACAGAAAAAAGAAGTGAGATCAATCAACCAAAGTCAAGTTTATTATATTGAATCATAATAAAGCAACAAAATTTTGTTTGGTCAATAAAGGGCGTACTTAAAAGAAAGCTTAATTAAAAGAAAAATTGAAAAAAGTAATCGTACAATAATTATTCTCAATGATTGTACGATTACTTTTTTCAATTTTTCTTTTTGCTCTCAATGAAATCTATCATACTTAGAGGGCTGAAATTATGCATGGTGATTTGTTTCAAGCTGTTAAAACAATATATGCACTTGTCTTTATCTCAAGTGGTATAGTTTAGATTTACATATAAACAGCCATGTGTAAATTTTACCCCCGGAGCCATGGGGTTTGATGTGGGTCAGCTAGCAAAGATAGACAAGCAGAAAATGTTACGCTAGCCTGTTTCTACATAATAAAATAAGCATCGAAACTACAAATTAAACATCCTGCATGAATACACTGCATATAAGGCACTATAACGATGAGTACTGCCTGCGACTGAGTCGAATACTGAGTTGGGAATATCTGTCAAGATCATCACTTTTACACTTCATCATTGATAATCTTGAACACACAAATTTTACTTAATGTTTCTAATATCTAAACCCACATAAAAAGTTTACATTTCAGTGTGAGTGTTGAGTGTAGTCATGTTTGTATACATGCATGAATTATGTGTAAGGTTAGATTGCCATTCCTAACATATTACCTTATATTTTTCAAATTTGTTGCAAAACCCTTCGTTTAAACGTCAATGATTTTAAAATTTACTGATTTAAAGTTTTGATTATTAAGTTTATGAATTTTAGGTTATAAACCCATTAGTGGATCAAGTTATACTCAACATAATGTGGGCATATTATGTCAAAGTATCCTGACATATTATGCTATGAAAATATGGCCACTAGTTATCGACAGGCCATATCTTATGGCGTATTTTCTACGAGGGTAGATGTGTACAGTTAGACGCCGCCCTCGAATGATGTATTTAGCTAGACAAAAAAAAATTACGAAGCGCACCTCCTTGACCTCGTCATCGGTCACCACTTACACCTAGACACCGCCCTCGAATTATTTTTACACCTAGACACTAAAAACTACATGTGAGCGAACATGCAGAAAAACCGATGAGAAAGCAATATCCATCTGTATATAGCTGCGCGGTCAACTTCACGGTCCTAACACTTGTTGCGGCTAACTTCACGGTCCTACCACTTTTGGGCTGAGGAAGAAAATTTGAATGAGCATATGAGCATTCTTGAAATACACACTCGTTTATTATGACATAAAACCGCTTTTTTGCTAATATTTTGATTGGAAATCATAGTTTAGCATTAAAACATGCTAATAAGTCAAAATAACTTACGAACAGTAATGATAAGCATTTTTTTTCTGTAAATGAAAAATCCGAACAGCAATATAGAAGTAAATAGTGGCGCGGGCGCTGCAGCTCCGTCTGCTTCTCAAACTCGCCTTCGTGGCACTACCGCGCCACTTGATATCGGTGTAGAATTTTAGCGTGTAGGGTTATTTTTGTGTAGAGTTTGTACGGTGTCAAAAAATGTATGCTGCAAATCACTTAAACCAATTAATTTAGGTAGATAGGTAGATAAGAAGGAAATTACAAATTCCGGCATACTGATCAGGTTTGGATCTTTACATTTATTATTAAATTAAATAAAAATTGTTATCTAACTTTTAGTTTACCTTTAAGATAATAAAATTATTTATCTTTATACCACGGAATATTTATATTATAGTTCGTCGTTGTTTTATTATACACTATGAAGCGCAATTGAAAAACCAAATGTTGAACCTTTCTAAAAATTAATATTATTATCGAAGATCTAATTTAGAACTATATACCACTTTAATTTTGAGTCATTTCATGGAGCAGATCCGTAAAGAAACACCAAAAACTGAAAAAAGTCGTTTTTCTATGAAATTCGATAACTGGAGTAAAAGGGCAATGACTAAGTTCAAATTTTGGATTTAGTTAGCATTATACAGTACAACCGGCCTTTTCTTTGGGCTGTTTACAAAACCAGAAAACTGCATGATTTCTATCTCAGCTTCTAAAAAATGAATTTTAATTTACCTAGGTTTGTTTTTTCTGTTTCTCTATTTATTAATTCATGAAAAACAAGATTTTCAGTCTTGCATGTGCGTTTATTTCATCGCGATATTTCGTTGAATATCTGTTAATAAATTATAGCTATGCGAGCGAAAAAGAGAGAAAGATATTAGATATTAGATATTAGTATTTATACAATAAATAGACTTAATATATTATGTACAATATACATGGAACGGTGTTTAGGCAATCAATGCCAAAATAAATAAGTGCTCTCCTAGAGAGTACGAATCACGTCAAATAGCAAAAGCGCGACGCAGTTTTGAACGCATTTAAGGAGTGTAGCGATTTTCTACGGGGAGGCAAAGCATTCCAGAGGGGCGCGTGCTAGATTGAGGCACCGCTAGCTCCCTACTCTCCCCTCTAGTGGATGTTCTGGCCTCATAATTAACAAAAAAATCACTCAGATAAGAGGGCTTTGTGATGCGAATGATTTTGTACAGAAGCAGCGAGGAAAAATAATTCACCCTCTGTTCAACTGTCAGAGAAAAAGAGAGGAGAGAGAGAGATAATTATACAACTTATAAGTGATTTCATTGATTTGATCCAGAGAAATAGATTAAAAACTGAAAAAAAACACGCTTTTCTCGGTTACACGATAGCTGAAAATTGTTCCTACTCGTCCGCTTATGTGCAGCACGTGTTAAATAATTGTATCAATTGAACAGAAAAGTAAAAAGACTGTATGTAATTATGTATGGAATTAAAATAATTTTGATATCAAAGAATGAATAATGTTGGAGGAAGCTACGTACCAAAGAATTAGCAGCGATTTTTTAATTACCTATACCACCATTACTCTGGTACCATGTAAATAACATGCTGAATCTTTTATCTATCTATAGGTTACCATAAATTATTCAAAAAGAACGTCATCCTCCCCGTATAATGTTATGAGAAAAAAAAATCTAGATTTTTTTTCGAGAGTCTCGAGCTAGACCGAGAGTCTTGACTGGACTCGAGAATCTCGACAATTTTCGGAATTGTCGGGCGAGACGGGATCCCGCCTCATCTCGAAAAAATGGTCGAGATAAATCTTGATTCATCTCGAGCCTGGTCTCGCACATCCTTAATATATAATATTTTTCAGTAGAAATAGTGTATATAATTGTAAATATTTTTTTTAATTCACAGAAAAAGAAACATTTTTATCAGACGAATATTTTTTTGTTTTTTCTTTTGCAGGATTTAACCTAGGCTGGACCCCTTAAGTAAATATCTTAAAAGCAGGAGCTTATCTTAACGCAAGGTTAATTCTGTTTAAAGCAAGTCGAATGTTATCTTGCAAAGTTTGGAGTAAGCTATATGTTAATAAATTGGTAGTCGTTCTTCTAGAAAGTATAGTGGATTTAGAAATAATACTGCTTAGTAATAGTACAAACTATATTGATAAATAACAATTTTGATGATTTTAAATCATACCCAGATTAATAAAAGTATATTTTATAAAACTATTTTACAAAACTAATATGTTTCATAGTTTGCACTATATTCTGTTTAATTAATACAGTAACTGCTTTACCCATTTTAGAAGGGAGAATAATGCAACGTCATATTCGCAATTAGCACACTTGCAAAGTTTAGTCATTCACGAATTATGCATTATAATGTCTCGTGCGATTGCTATCCCCTACTCTGATTGATTTCCATGACTCAATGCTTCTGTTAAAATAGAAGGAAAATTCTATCTAAATAAATTTAATTTTTATAGTGCATACATGATTTTTGTATTTTTTATTTCAATTCAGATCAAATGAATAAGGAGGCAAAAATTTTGCTATCCGTTTATCGTTCTCTCCAATAATGTTACCAACCTTTAACGCACAAATTATATTTTTGGTTAATCTTACCAAGTACTTAGTATGTATAAACTTTAAAAAAAGTAAAAGGTTAGGCGAGTTTGATACATTTCGTAACGAAATTACAAATAAAAAGAACTGAGATCAATCAAACAAAGTCAAGTTAATTATATTGATTCATAATAAGGCAAAAAATTATTTTGTTCAATCAAGGGCTTACTTAACTTAAAGTTAAGTTATTTGTTGGCCCATTAGAAATAACTCTCAAGATACTTACTACGTAACTTGTCATGCCCTTTTTATTGTACTCATGGTATTTGTATCTCGTTCTGATACATCAAAAGAAAATTTTACTTGTTCACCAGAAAACAAAATGAAACGGACATGGCAAGTTACGTAGTAAGTATCTTGAGAGTTGTTTCTAATGGGCCAACAAATAACTTAACTTTAAGTTAAGTAAGCCCTTGATTGAACAAAACAATTTTTTGCTTTATTACTATTAAGTATAATTAACTTGACTTTGTTCGATTAATGTCAGTTCTTTTTTATCTGTAATTTCGTTGCAAAATATATCAAACTCGCCTAACCTTTTACTTTTTCAAAAGTCAATTTTTTTAGAGATTTTAGTTCTTTTAAGTACATTTTTTTGCGTATTTCATATTTCTCATAAAAATAAAATATAAGCATCTTGAGTACCTTTTGACCATGGTTTTTTTGTAACATTTTTATCATTATTATGAAAACACTGATTGTTCTATCGCAAAATATTAGTATGGAAGATATAATTAATAATGTATGTTGGACCGTGTTCAAATGATTTTTACACCTAAACACCAAAAATTACGGTGAGAACTACCTGGATGTCGTTATTGGCCACCCGGTACCCCTAGACACCTTCCTCGAATGATTTCTACACCTAGACATATATTGATGTCTAGAACATATAGCACTTATAATCCGCGCCAGTTGATATGACAGAAGTGTGTGGGAAAGCAATATCCAACTACACTATACTGCGACGTTATACGTCGCAGCCGAGCAAATCGCGTGTTATTGTTTGCACGGCAACCTCACTCGATGCGAGGAAGAAAAGGCGATCGGTTCCAGCGAGACCCGCGTTTTCCTGGACGCGAGCTACGTCCCGGGAATTCGTGGAATTCGCTGGCCGACGTACCCAAGGGGGGAGCTCGCCTTCCGGGAGATCCCTCCCCGGAGACGACCGTCCAGCCATTCAGCCAGAGGAAGGAAGCCGGGACGAGAGTCAGGCCTTCATCCCCAAGTCTGCAGAGAGAGAGAGAGAGAGAGAGAGAGAGAGAGAGAGAGAGAGAGAGAGAGAGAGAGAGAGAGAGAGAGAGAGAGAGAGAGAGAGAGAGAGAGAGAAGATAGCACCTCCTGGGCCAGCGAGGCTTCCGCTGGGGGACAGGAGACTAATGTTCGTCTCTCCTACACCAGGTAAGAACCTTTGGGTTCCTCGGGATACTCTCAGTGCGAGTCATTAGGCCGCCGAGAGAAGAGAGAGAGAGAGAGAGAGAGAGAGAAAGCCGCGGGTGTGTGCGAGAAAGAGTGAGTGAGACGAGAGAACGGTATGCGGTGCAGGCGCACACCTCGACGTCATCCACGCGAGGCATCGGGCCAGCGTGTGCGAGAGCGAGAAAGAGAGAGAGAAGCGCAGCACAGAAGAAACGCGGGAGAGTGAATGTGTGAGAGAGATTAGATTAGATTAGATTAATTGGTTTTATTTTGCGTACAATGTGTTGTACGATCAATTATGTACAGCAGGAGTAGTAAGAGTACAGAAATAATAATAGTATAGGATGTCTGTTGTAGTAGAAGTGTAGTGTGATGATAAGATGAGGATGAGTTAAGCGAGAGTGTGTGAGTGTGTGCGCGTGCGTGAGTGTGAGCATGATGTTTATGTGTTTTCGAGTTCGAAGAAGTGCTCTTTAGTTAGTTTCTTGAAACCTGAGATAGAAGCAGTATTGCAAATGTATGATGGTAGGTTGTTCCATAGGTATGAGGCGCTGATATGAAACGAGTTCCTCAGCGTCTCCGTCGCGAAGGTAGGAATATCCAGAGGTGTCACCTCCCCCCTAACAGGCCGGAGTGTCACGCGGAAGTCGAAGTATGCCAGTACATATGATGGTACGGCTGTGTTAAACATCTTTCGTAAGAAACAAACAGTGAAATATTTCCTGCGTCCTGCAGTGGTTAGCCACTGCAACTCCCGCCTGTACTCATCTCTCCTTACACCATAGATGTACCGAATTCCTGTATTCACGAGCCTCTGTAGTTTTAAGTCAAGTTCCTGCGTCAGGTCACAGTATACAAGAGAGCAATAGTCAATAAGGGGAAACATGAGCGCTTGCACTAAGTGCTTGCGCAACCTGAGATTGGTACTCTTTCTGAAAAAGTAAAGCCTGTACATTAGTGAGTGAGCACGCTTACACACTTGTGTAACGTGCTCCTTCTACGTAAGTTTAGAGTCGAGCACCAATCCCAGATTACGCACGGAGGATTCAAAGCTGACCTGGGCACCTCCAATGTTCATATAGGTGTTAGCTGTTGAGGGTAATGCGGTTATGTAGTAGGGAGAGCCCAGAACGATTGCTTTGGTTTTAGCAACATTAAGTTTTAGCCTGTTCTGTGCAGCCCAGCCCATTATCCTTTCGGCATTAGCACTCATCTTGTTTGATAAAGAATCGAGCTCCTCAAGGTGGCATTGACTGTAAATTTGCAAGTCATCCGCATAGATGAGATGGGAAACATCGGTATCAAGGCAGAAACCGATGTCGTTGATGTACAATGCGAACAGCAAGGGACACAGAACGGATCCCTGCGGGACGCCGATGTTGAGACGCCGAGGAGAAGAACGCTCACTATTGTCACCAACGACGGCCTGCTCTCTCCCACAGAGGTAGGAGGCAAACCAGCGAATGACTTACTTTGAGACGCCGAAAGTGGATAGCTTTCTCAGGAGCCTGACGTGACACACAGTGTCAAACGCCTTGCTAAAGTCGAAGAGAAGGAGTAGTGTTACTTTCTTTTTGTTTATCCCGATCCTGGCATCATCAGTTAGCTTAATTAGGCCAGACTGAGTGCTGTGACCAGTGCGGAAGCCTGTTTGAAGGTTGTCTAGCAATAGCCTTGATTCAAGATATTCTGAGACTTTCTTGTGCACCAGTCACTCCAGGGCCTTGGAGAGAAAGCAGAGAAGTGAAATCGGACGGTAGTCAGTCAGGGCTTTTGGTGAACTGATTTTGTTGAGTGCGCGCACAAGTGACAATTTCCAGGCAGATGGGAAGCAGGGTACGCTCAGAGACAGGTTGAAAATGTGACTTAGTAAGGGAGCGAGAACCGGCAATGCGTCAATTAGACATAGGTCAAGCCAGGTATCAGAACCCTGTTTATGGTGCGTAGCGCCATAGGGAACAGACAAAAGGGAGTTCTCATCAATGAAGGCCCTGATGAAATTGGCATCTTCAGATGTGGAAAGCTGGTCAGAGTTGAAATCTCCCATTATAACCTTCGAGAGAGAGAGAGAGAGAGAGAGAGAGAGAGAGAGAGAGAGAGAGAGAGCGGAGAGTTGTGCGTGGCGGAGCATTTGTAAATCTTAGTGATTAAATAAAGTAAAAGATTTGACTCTACTTAATTCGACTCATTTCCGACATTTCCCGAATATCCCTGTTCGGTTCGATCTAGCGGTCCCCCCTCTGAGACCCAGGCCGGGTCGAGAATATAAATTATAGTGACGAGGATAAGGGGCCGTAACTCGATAGTGAAGATTCGATTGCGGGTTTTGCCACGTCACATGATATGGAGGGCAACGATGCCCTAAATTTGTATAATTTTAAAAAAGTTATAAGTTTTATTATCACTCAAGCGACGCCAAACAGCTGTTCATTGTCTCTTGACTGTGCCTCTGGCGAAGCGAGCTCGACGACTGCGCATACTTGTGCGCATGTGCGCATCGATTTGGCGGCAGGCTGGTGACAGATTCAAGCAGCCTCTTAGCGTGTGTGGTTTGACGAAAGTGCACAAAGGCAACAACGACGGGATGCAACAGTGTTAGTTTGCACATCAAAAGTGCTGCTGCGACGCCTGTGTTTTGAAGAAGTCGCTGCTAATCGTGATCCGTTCCAGTGCTGCCAAAAAAAGAACAAATATGCCTTACTTAGCTGAGTGCTTTTGTTGCTTCTATACTGACCTGGATACAGTAGGATGAAGATGCTGATACCTTCTTTTTAGATGCATTACGCACAAGAATTCACTTCAACATGGAATTCGCAACAGTCTGCAGCTATTTTATGTATTCTCTGGTGTGCAGCAAAATAAAATCTGTGACAATGCGATTGTGTGATCTACTTTCAGAATTAAACTAACGGTTTCTCCCTAAATCTCTTAGTGACAGATATGTGGCGTTGCTGTTCGTCGCTTTTAACTACCTTGAGACGACCCACAAGCTGATTCACACGCTGGGTTGGCTTCGTTGATTTCCACAACCAGCTGGATATGGTCCTTAACACACTGCCTGCCTAGTATAGGCTGGCATTTCTGGCTATACTAACACAGGACAATCATGGCAATAAATTTAGGCAGTCTGAAGCATCGCTAGCTACTTCAACCAGATGAAGACGATACTAAACCTGGATTCACACTATCAAGACAGTATAGATTGGCGTTACTGGCCGCTTCAACCTACCAAAAACGATTTTGCACGTATATTTATACTTTATGGCAGGGCTCGTTAGAGTTTTTGGCTACTTCAACTACCTAGAAACGAGCGTAGAGATCTATTTAGATTTACTGGCAATTCTGGTTAGTGTATCTGTGTACTTCAGCCACGTGGTGACGACCTGGAGACTTTGAATTTTTTATACATTGCTTGTATGATTACTGATTGAGCTGCTCATACTTGTCTTACTGTTGCAGCTTTATTTATTGCTCCCGTTATCACACGTGTAGCTTTCACTACAACTGCTCATCCAGAACATACTACTACTGCTGCTGCTGCCAGTGGTTTGGGCTCTACTGGAGCTGCGCGTTCAAAACCCAGTGCTGGTGCTCGTGCTGACACAACATTTTTCCACCCTCCTTTATACACATTACTTTCAAAGTATTGGTAGTGCGCCACCATATTCAAAACCCACAAGCCCGCGAAACCTCATTTTGAACTCCCACTACTGTGCTAGTTACGTACTAGCCAGTCCTCTCATGCTCGCATGCACACCGTACGTCAGTCCTCGACCGTGATACTTTTGACTGGCACACTTTTGAACTTCGTAGTTAAAAAAGAGAACATCGTAGATACTGCATCGCCCGGACACATGTGCGCCCCCTGCTCTAATGTGCTTCTTTGGGCTTACCGCGCCTTGCCTACTTCCGTATCTTTGCGCCCTTAGCCCTAGCCATGTCTCTCTTTTCGGCCCCAAGCATCTGCCGTCCATCCCCGCTGCCAAGATATTTTCAGGCCCTCGCTATTTTCCTTTCTACCTTCCTTCCTTCCGGCTTTCAGGACCGGTCATTTCTTCTGGACCTAGAGAATCCCGGCTCCGTCCCCCATGCTCGCGCTTAACGTCTTGTGCCCGCTTTCGTCCGCCGTGCCTTCTCTCTTCCCTCTTCCTAGATCAATCAACTGCAGCTCGTCTCTTTCTGATTTTCTGTTTTCCTTTCCACCTCTCCTTTGTAGCTCGGACCCTCCAGTCTAAGGGTCCTCCGATGCAAAGTGAACTGAGAAACTGAAAAAAATGATCAAAAATCTTGATTCAGTCAAAATCAAATTGAAAACAACTTTGCGACCAGTAATTGTATTCATTGTGTGATAGGGCTTCAAAAAAAGTGTATCCCCGAATATTAGGAACATTATATACATATGTACATCAGTGACCAATCTGAAGCATTTTGTACTATTTCTTGTTCATAAGCATATCTATAGCTAATAAACAGACAGACGTTGAATGTAAAATGGTAAAATAAAAGCAACTAAAAAATCTTCGAATTAAGCCCTAGTGGGTTAAAAATGACCGTCTCATTAAAAAGTTGCATTAAAATTAAAAACGAGGAAATAATCTCCTTATTTCATAAGAAATTCGATCAATGAACACAAATAGTTATAATTTTTATATGCATATCTATTTATGTATACATATATGTATAAATAAAACTTAAAAATCGCTGCCAATTCATTGGCACGTAGCTTTCTCCAACTAAATTTATAGGTCCAATAAATAAAATATTGTTTTAATATATCTATATATCTGTTTGCATGTACATAATGTGTATATAATGTACGAGGCGGTTTTTGATACATAATTTAATATAAGTTTTTGATAGTTCATTGTCCAAAAGTTTGCAGACCCCTCTGATTTTTTATTAGGCACGACAGCGACACGGAAGTGCCTTATAATTTTGTCAATTTTCGACCGATCAAGCTGAAATTTTGGGAGGGGTCTCCTCTTGCACAAACCTAAACACTAATTTTTTGTTATCCCGATCGTCTACGTTTTTTTAAAATACGTGCAAAATTTGTTCAATTTTTGCGTTTTATTTTGAATAAAAATTTTCTACAAAAAAAAGGTTATAGAGAAAAGTTGTAGATCTCGAAGAAATACAACTTTTTCTATTTAAACTTAAGCGTGAAAATGCTTTTAATTCGAGTTAACAGTCCAAAATCGATTTTTTATAGCAATATACCAGTATTTATTATAAAACTTTGAGGTTATGCATTATACATAAAAACCTTAAATATAAAAGTTGTAGATATTTTAAAAACACAACTTTTCACCGTGACAAACATTTTTTCAAAACGCTTATACATAAACAACAATCCTAGAAATGATTTTTGGTACATGTAATTGAATAACGATTTCGGTGTGACACACCCTATCTGGACCAAAAGCTGTAATTGATTGCCTGACGCTGGCACGAAGCGCAAGCATCAGGCAATATCGAAGCGAGCGTCAGCGGTCGTGCCTTACACGCAAAACGCGAAGTGATGCAAGGCGGCAAGCCACCGCGGCCGTTAGCCGCGTATAGCGAGCTAGTTTTTCACAAAAATTCACGCATGTTTGCCTATGTTCCTAACCAACCTAACCATCAAAACAACAGGCTATTCATTAGATAGGTCGCTCGCACAATTTTCGAGAAGACGACTTTTACATTTTAGCTCTTTAGTTGAGAACCGCTTGCCGAAATCGTTTAAAATTTTAGCAGCAGATAGCTTTTTTCATGGGGAATCACCAAATAAAATTGAAACCTTGATATCTTAAGAACCATAGGGGTTTGAAAGCTGCGCAAGAAACTTAGCCAAAATACATAAAATATCTACTTTTTTCCAAAATCTCAAGTGCAATAAGGCCTTTTTACGTTCGTAATCGTGGCACAAAAAAAAACTCATTTTTTCCAGTTTTCGATTTATTATTGAAAAAATAAGTGGTCAAATCACTTGAAATTTTAATGGGATATAGTTTGACACGTGACATATTGAAATAATTGTTTTGGGAGGTTATAACGTTAGTAGATAGGCTATAGGCATACTGGCTCTTGCAGATTCTGGCTCACCCCCTCTTCTCTCAATGTGAGCCAGAATCCGAGCTGTGTATTTTAGATGGAGGGATTGTCGATCCCTACCCTAGCGACCGAGAATTCGTCCCCCTCTCAAAGTGAGCCAGAATCCGAGCTGTGTATTTTAGATGGAGGGATTGTCGATCCCCCCTTCCCTCTCCTAGCGATCGAGAATTCACCCCACTCTCAAAGTGAGCCAGTAACCGTAGTATGTATAAGTCTCAATCTTCTCCGTTCTCCGTGTCCCGAAAAAAAATTTGTGGTGGGTTCATGCTCCTCCTCCCTCGCGCAGGTAGAGACGGTGACCCTCGCACAGGGGTTTTCCCTTGCCTTTACACATTGTATTGGAGACATTATGCATACTACAGACTGTGTGTGAATCACTCTCGGATAGGTATACAAGCTATCTTACGCAGATGTATGCAGCTTCTAGCGTCAACTGTTTTTTCCTTCCGACTGAGATATGATAGTCCCTCGACTGCGCGGACAGATTGCTATCCCTCACACTTTCCATACGATCCTCGCGTATCTATGGACGATGACCCTCGCACAGGTGTTTTCCTCTACTTTTACGCAATGTATGCGAGAAATGCTCACTATACAGCTGTTTTCTGACTGTGAAACGCTAAGCTAGAAAATATTGACCACCGACTCTGCATGCAAATTGCGCAGGTACTATCCTTCACACTTTCTCAGAGACAACACTGCTGTTTAAAAATCATATGCAGAGATATCTGATTGGGTAACGCAAAGGCTGGTCAATATATTTTACTGACTGTACGCACAGATGTCTCTCGCACAGATATATGCATCAATTTTCTTAGACATGCTAAATAAATTCAGAGTGAGATTTTCACCAAGATCTTTTCTTGTGAGAAGAGGAAAATCTCGCATTCTCACAGTCAAGATTCGAAAATATGGAGTGTGTTAAAGGGAGGTGGACACAAGTTTTTCAAAATTAGTGAGGGAAATTTTTTCACGAATCGTAAGGCTTTTCACCCTCAAGAGATGTGAGGAGGTGTGTTATTCAAAAAATTAGGAGAGAAAATTTTTACACCAATCACAGGACTTTAGAAAAATGCTGTGGAATGGGAAGCTGCTGTTTTCGTAATAAATAGCCCACCTTAGGCTACGGTTAGTCCGTTCAATCTTCGGTTTTGAAATCTAACGTCGAGTAAAATGGCACCCAAGAGGAGTCCAGGAAGCCGCAGCAGCAGCAAGAATAGCATCAGGACGATGCAAGATAGAATTCGGTGGTTAATTTCCAACACTTCTTATGATGTTGGAGCATGTCTCCTGGGCCAAGGAGGCAATCAATTCATATGAGTTAATAATTATTATAATATTTTATCTATTTCATCTTGACCAAATGTCGATTCTAAATAGTTTAGCAGCCAAGCTCTTATTGATACAACATTGTGAATGGCGCACATAGGTTTTCTCCGTATGCAGAGAGCATGGTTGAAACAAAAGTACTGGCTTTCACTTATTACTTCTTCAAGAGGTAGATATCCGACGTCTTTAACATTTGAAATGGATCTGCAAAGTATGAAAATAATTATTTTTTATTATCAATAAAAAATTATCAGATAAAATTTAAAAAAGTTTGAAAAATGATTGAAAAAGTTTGGAACCAATCAAAAAAAGTATCAAAAAGTATCAAAAAGTATCAAAAAGTATCAAAAAGT
>QLYP01000793.1:3497-26208 GCA_016647725.1 Nasonia giraulti
TATATATATATATATATATATATATATATATATATATATATATATATTAAATTAAAATGGTGGATTAAAATGTGTGAGGGAAGTTTGGATGAATAAATCAATGCAAAACACAATGAATTTCGCGGGAGAAAAAAGACGACTTGCCGCGGCGTAAAAACTCTCACGGAGTAGAGATAAAAGCCGGGACAAGCCTATAGGTTTTGTTTATTGGTGAACAACTAAAATTTTCTTTTTATGTTAATACATACAAACACCATAAGTTCAATGAAACGGGCATAGCAAGTTACGTAGTAATTATCTTGAGAGTTGTTTTCTATCAGTAATTTCGTTGCGGAATATATCAAATTCGCCTAGCCTTTTACTTTTTAAAAAGTTAATTTTTTCTAGAGATATCAATTCTTTATAGAAAATTTTTTGAATATTTCATATTTGTCCTAAAAGTAAAATATAAACATCTTTAGCACCTTTCGACCATGGCTTTTTTGTAAGATTTTTACCACTAGGAAATGAAATTACTGATTGTTCTGATATACTACCCTCGAATGATTTCTACACCTAGACACCAAAAACCACGGTGCGAACTATCCAGACCTCGTCATCGGCCACCCTTTACACCTAGACGCCGTCTCTGTATGATTTTTACACCTAGACACAAAAAACCACGGAGCGCACTACCTTGACCTCGTCATCGGCCACCCCGTGCACCTAGATACCGCCCTCGAATTATTTCTACACCTAGACACTAAAACCTATGTGTGAAGCGAGCATGCAGAAAACCGATGAGAAAGCAATATTCATTTGTATATAGCTGTGCGGCCCTAATACTTGTTGCGGCTGACTTAATGGTTATAACATTGTTTTATTTGATTTGAGCATTTTGTGAATGACACACTCGTGTATTATATCAAAGGTAGCTGTTTTTATCAATATTTTTGTTGAAAATCATAGTTTGGCATAATAAAACATGATATAAGTCATAATATATTAGAGACAACAAAGAAACACATTTATTTCTTTGTAATGAAAAATGCAAACCCCAACATATAAATAATAGCGCATAGTAAATAGTAGCGCGGGCGCCACGGCTACGTCTGCTTCTCAAACTCGCCTTCGTGGCGCTGCTGCGTCACTTGATCATTTAATTGACTTTTAGAATTAGAATAATTTTTAATTCCTTTTAAAATAAGTACATTTATTTTATATAAAATTTTAATATAAAACATTTTTGAAATCTATGTAGAAACTGTTGGGGGGGGGGGGGCGGGGGGGGGGGGGGGGGGGCTCTCATATTTTAAAAATTACGTAAAAATAAATAACTTTTACGCTATTTGGTGGGGAGGGGCTGCAGGGGGGTTGAGGGAGGGGGGTATCTCTAACATAAATATATAATATTGGTAGAAATAGTGATTTAACAAAACTATGTAAAAGTTAACTAAACTGTGATACCCCCCTCTCAACGACGTTGTCCCGCTTTATTGTTTAAGGTCGGCTGACAAAGAGAGCATCTTACGATCTCTCGGCGTATTCGCCTTGTAACAACTGTTGTCATAAATTAATTTAAATATTTGATTGATGATGGTAATATATTGAGAATAAATTTTTTCATTTAATTTCAGTATAGGCTGCATTAAAATTATGACATTATATTAAGATATTTTATATGAACAAATATAATTTCCGACTACTTTTTTCTTCCCAAACATAGTCTACAATAAAATATAACAACTAACATATGTTAACCGCGAGCGGAGCAAGCGTTTTGTGCTAATCGTGTTTTAAGGGCTCAAAGTGGGCTTTTGAAAAAGCCCACTTAACGAGCTTTATTAACGTCTACTTAGCATTTGATGCACACAATAGCTTTTGCGACGCAGGCATGCATTTTTCCATTTTTATGGATATAAAGCAGGAGTAAGTTAGATGTTTTTTTTACACTACCAATTTTAAAATTTATAACAATTTTATAAAATTTTTTAATTATTTAAAATCTTAGGCAGATCTGGCTCTTGAAATTTCTTTTACACACGGCGTTGGCAAGCAAAGCTTATATACTCCTTTTCACCACATATAATTAAATAAAATATTTTATATGTTTATATGTTTATAACTTTACTTGTACATAAATCATTCTTTAAGCGTTCTGGCACTAATTCTACACATGTGGTTCCCAGCAGTGTATCCAGCAGAGCGAGCAGGGCGGTACCATTCTTGTACAAATAAAAAATGATTTTTAGTACATTAATTGTCGTCTCTTTACATAAATTCAATGTAAAAATTTTTATTTTCTGTTTTAGGAAAAAGAATGTTTCGAAATGCAATACAAAGTTTCTGAACGAGAAGTTACTGAATTTCGGGATAAAATAGTTAATTATAAGAGAAAAATTGATAATTTATCATCAACCATACATTTGCAGGATGTTCTTATTTGTCAGTTGAAAGGTTTGACAAAATATTATATTTGTATCATATTGTTAAGCTAAGGTTTTAAATAACATGTCGATATTTACAATAACGGAATTGTAACTTGTCTTTGTTAAAAATTGATAGAATAATGAGTGTGGTAGACGGGAGGATTGTTTATAACAATGAAGTTTATTGTAGTGGACATATACAAAACATGCCAAGCATGCGTGTGCTCTGCTAGAGCGTAGAGTAACGAGCAGACTTAGTCGTAGTCGCGTAGCGTCGCATGATTTTGGCATCTCTTGCAGTCACGTGATTCACATGCACATACCGAGGAGAGGGGAGGCTTACAGGTGTGCGTCCCCTCCCACACTCATTAGCGCGCTCACTCATTATCGCGCGCTCTATATTATACTTATTAGACTGGGTCTGAACTTGACAATATATATTGAATTTGGCTTCAACTTGGCAATGTACACTATAAATGTACCATATTCCAACAAAAATACGTCGTTTCACAATAGCTATCAAACTCAGACTAATAAAAATCATAAAATTCGCGGCGTCATTAACTAGGTTGCGGGGAGTTGCTATTTTCAATGTTCGAATCGCCTGATATTTGAATTAGATCCCAATATTGTTCCCTTACTGCCATATTGTCTTTTCACCAATCTAAAATTTCATTTTAATCACTGTAAGTGTTTTGAATTCAGTTGATCTTTTTTAGTCTAATGACGATCTACTCATATAAACGTTCCATACCTTGACCCATCATAGGCATCAAGTAACTGATAAATATCTACAGAAGCATTACCAATCATCTTGGTAACTGGCCATCGTTTCGACCAGTTACCCAGAAGAGCGCCTTAGCGAGAACTTTGGCAAGAAGGTCGTGAAGGCCTTGGAGAAGGAAATCAACGTCATCCCTGGCGAACACTATTTAACAAGTTTCTTTGACAATTGGTTTCAGAGGAAAGCACAGATCTTATACTGCAAGGACCAAAAGGATTAGATTAAATTAGATAGTATTTTGATTCAAGTACATTATGTTGTAGAATATAATAGTAAATAGATAAATGGATAAAGTATAATAAATAAAATAAGTAGAAGTGAATCTCTTAGAGTTTGTGTTTAGTGAGAATGTGTAAGATGAGACAATAGAGTAAGCCAGAATGAGCATGGGTGTGTGTATACGCGTGAGAGTGTGGAAGATGTTTACAGATTTTCGACTGTGATGAAATATTCGTTAGCAAGTTTCTTGAAGCCAGTGATGGATGCTGTGTTGCCAATGTATGATTGTAGATTATTCCAGAGATATGAGTCGCTGATATGAAACGAGTTCCTCAGCGTCTTCGTTGTGAAAATTGGGATATCTAGGGGTGTCATCTCCCCCTCATAGGTCAGAATACTACGCGGAAATCAAAGTAGAACAGTACATATCGTCGGTCTCTACGAAGAGTAGTACGGTTCAGATTTGCTACGAATACTAGTACGGTTCAGATTTGCCGCGAAGACTAGTACATTTCAGATATTTCTTTCATGAAAAAATCTAATTGTTTTAGAGAAAAATAAATAGTTATTTTGGTTACAACTAATAGAAGTGCAATATTTTCAAATTGCCAAAAAATTTTAAAAAAATTTCGAAATTTAATTCCTTTATAGTTTTGAAGTGAATACATCTATAGGCTCGTCGGGTACAGATTTTACTAGGGAGTGATACGGCGGTGCGACAGACCGATCGTCACAAAAGAAGCGGCAGCTCTCCCCCCCTACCGGGCCTCTTCGCTGCGCATAGTATCATGCACGCACAGCTCAGCTCTCCCCTTACATATGTGCAAATCCAGAAAAAATCGGACACTTCAGGAGGTCTGAGTGAACAAATTTTTACGAAAATCAGCGATTTTTCTCTTATTATTGAAATTCTTATAACTTTTGATCCTAGCAGCCAATTTTAATCATTCAGGGTTCAAATAAAAGTTCTTTTCTTCTAGTTTCGTTCAAAAAATTTGGATTAATATTTCAATTGTACGATCAGCTACATATATACCTATCAATTATGGCCGTTTTTTGGCCGTTTTCATCGGCATATATAGCTGATCATAAAATAAAAATGTAATCTAAATTTTCAAACCGAAGCGGAAGAAAAGAGCTACAATTCGAGCCTCAGATCGACGAAATTAACTGCTCAGATCAAAAGTTATTAGGATTTTGAAAATATGAAAAATCGCTGATTTTCCTAAAAAATCGAGAAATTAGTGATTTTTTTGTTATTTTCAAGTCTAGACAACTTTTGACCTAGGCAGTCATTTTTAACTCACCAGTCCTCAATTTGATTTTTTTTTTAATACTTTGATTCTATTAAAACACATTTTTGGATTGCGCCTCCAGACAAAAAGTGGCATTTTTCTGATTTTCGGTTATTTTCCCCGTGTTAAATTCCCATAAGAGAATTTCAACTGCCTGGCAAAAAAAAAAATAGGTTAATTTTTAATCTTGGGAACCCAAGATTTTTGATGTTCTATATGACCTAAAGAACGAAAAAAGTGGTCGGGTAGGTGTGCTCTCAAATTTCAAATTTGTTCACTCAGACCTCCTGAAGTGTCCGATTTTTTCTGGATTTGCACATATCATCCGCACTTATTTACACACGCTGCAAGCGGATATCGGGTTTTCTTGGTTTTTTCCGCTGGATTTTAGGCGCCTGACGCGCTAATATAGCGGTGCCTTTTATGGCGCTTCAATTTTTTTGCGTCAACTAGACGACGTGACTTTTTTAATATGCGCGAAATGTTTGTAGGTAAACATTATTGACTTGCGGTAAACATTATTACTTTATGACACGCCGTGGCGTAAACCTCGATTTACCACACGCTCATGCAAAAATACACTTGCTAAATCTCGCTTTACGCACGCTGTGTCATAAAATATCGTTCGATACTATTATTCTTATTATATTTTCTTTATTCGTATTATATTTTGCCTATCCTATATTTACTAGTTGCTCAATGATTACTTCACTTAAGATTTTTTACATCTTTGTCAAAGTTACGATTAAGTTGGAAAAATAAGAAAATGGCGGCGATTTACGCATCAAAATCACTTAATCAAAAAATTATAAAAATTTATCAAAAAAGTCACAATTAAATTTATCCTCATAGATTATGATTATTGTTGAGTAATTGTGCATGTGGGTTGTTAGTTGGTTAATAAAATTAGAGCCTTAAAAGAAATGAGTGGACGATAAACAACCACCACAAAGATGGGTGAAACTCCCTTTGACGATACCTCACAGAAAAGGTATTCAGGCCTGCCTGGCTTGTCCGACCAGTCACCAACAGATGACAAAATAACGTTTACTGTTAGTGATTTATGTATAAAGAGGGCCACACCTCTTCCGTTTCTATTTCTGTCTCGTATGTACAGTAAGTAATCATCCAGTGAAGGGATGGATGTTATTTTGTCGTTTAGCCAGGTTTCAGTGACAGCTATTACGTGAAACAAAGATCTAGTGGACAAAAAGAGCCTGATCATCTTAATGTGACCCATAAGAGAGTTTGCCTGAAAATGACAGACCCTTAGACCTTTAGACAGAGATACCTTAGAATTAGACGAAGACATGGCAGATGAGCTTGATGGTGGATGTAGTGGAATGATACGTATCGAGGGCCTTAAGCCGCGCCTCCAGTCAACCCAGCCACTGCTTGATTCTTGAGACTCTCTCAGACACAATGTTCTGTGCCTGGAGGACCTCCTCTTGTTTGTTACAAATGTCGAGCAGTGCCTCACGAATTTCCTTCAAGGCGGCATCGATGAATGGTGTTATTTCAGTCGTGCGAGCCGGTAAGGTATTGCGCGATGAGGAAACTGATGGTGATGCTGATCTGATCTTCTTATTTTGCAGCTGCTTTGGAGTACTTTTGCTCGCCGTTGTTGTTGCAGTTACTCCTGTTGTTGTTGTTGACGTCATCTTGGTTCTCACCTTAGCGACTTTGGTGTTATTATCGCTCTTTGTATTACTATCATCTGCGCACGAGACGCAGAAAGGCAAGATACAGCAGAAAGGCAGTAAAGAAAAGAGACAATAAAGCTGAGCTGTCAATTCTACTCACCAGAGGAACGAGAGGACAAGGAGTGGCTGCTTAAAAACGCTACTCAATGGTTGTGTAAGGAGCTATTGCAATGAAGGACCTCCATAAGCTAGTCAGAATGATAATCTACATCCCCGCAACTAACACCCTGGAGGTCGTGGTGAATCGTCTTAGGAGGCAAAATCCCACACTGTAAATAAACTCCTGGCCGATCACCGAAACTAAACAGGTTATGGTGGGTACCGAGAGAAAGAAGAAGGAGATGACGATTAGAGTCCTGCTTCAAAAGCCAGATATTGAGGTACTGGAGGCTCTTAGTTTCAGGCTTTTCTGCGGTGGTAGCAGGGTGTACGCTGTTTTGGTTAAGAAAAAGACAAAGAAAAAGCTGAAATCAAAAAAGCAGGAGAAGTTAAAGTCGACCCTTAGCTCAGAAGGGCAACTAGCAAGGATGTGGCAGGTACAGAAGCTGCCAAGCAAAATGGCTGATCAAGAGCTGATACGAGAGTGAGTTACGTAACCAGAACGGGTTTTATACCAGATTCCGTAATATAGTTCACGAAAATCAATTTGCATCATAGCAAAAGTACCTCTGCCGCCCTGGCCAGGCATATGGATAAGGTGCGCACATGTACATACCTAATCTAAAAGCCTTGAATCAATCAAGGCAAAAGTACAGACTCAAACGGCATATGTACTCTTATCAGTGTCAGCTCCTACTTGACTAGGACATGCCTTATCGCTCAGGGACTTTTGGTGAAGATTGTACGAAAACACTGTTCGAGGGACCTATGTACGGCCAGGCTGACCTACAAGGGCATTGGAGGCGAATACGAGGTTAGCACTATTGCCGCTGCGTACTTTCCCCATGAAGATGCAAGTGGAGGCAACGAGCTTATCATAAGATGCGTCGCGAATACGCATCATACTTGCTGGGGAAGCTTGGACTGCAACAACAGAAGAGAAAGGCTGCTAGAGTTGTTAGCTTCGACTAACATGCAGACTTTCTCAAAACAGTTAATAGATCTACATTTCAGAACGCAGTAAGGTCGATGGTCATTAATCTTTATGCAAAAAATTATTTGATTAATCATTTGATTTATTACGTGATTAAACAACTGATTTGTCAAGTGATGATTTGGTGCTATTTATTAATTCATAAATCACTTGATAAATCACTTGTAGATTTTCTACGTATAATTTAATTGACAGAAATATGTATTTTATTGAAATAATGATTATAAAAGTTTATTTATTTGAAGTGTAACAACTATTAAATAGTATAAATAATAGAAAAATTTTCCTGTCCGAGATTAGAACCTGGGTCTGCAGCATGGTAATCCGTTATCACACTACCTGAGCTACTTTTACTAATGAGTATATAATGAAGTTTTTATTTAATTTGTATCTTCAAATACTTGCGGTGACGTATACTTTGTTTTTTAATTTTTATCAGATGTATGAATCATAAGTTAGTGATATTCATACGCAGCATCAACAGAAAATGCGATTAGCTCATATGCATTGTATAACGATTCCATTCGCTTTTTTTATAACCATACAGTTTATGCATGAATATTAGTGATTCATTATTTATAACTTAACATTTTTTGAAAAAGATAAATCAATATAACTTCAATAAATGAAATATAAGTTATCTTATGTATTTCAGGATATAAGTCAAATAAAAACTCGATATCACCTATAAGTGCAAAAATAGCTCAGGTAGTAGGATAGCGAATCCCCATCCAGAAAACCCAGGTTCTAATCTTGGCCAGGAAAACAATTTTTATTATATTTTGCTGCTTCAGGGGGGTTGTACCAAAAATTTTAACTTTTTTATTTAATTATTATATTTTCTCAAATCGTAACGGACCGCTACTATTCGATTTAAATCATATGAAATGCGTGCGCAGATAGTGAGAGACGCGAGCTAATTAGTGTGACATATGTATGTAGGAGTGCGAGAGATAGAAAGAGTAAGGGTGAGAAGAGAGGAGAAGGAATGCCTTCGCATGATGAGAAAGAGAAGGAGTATGAAGTGAGGAGAGTGAAGACTTGCGAAGACATTCGCACGGCGGTTTGGGTATCAGCGGCGAAATGAATTAACGACTGGCCTATATGATTTGTAATCGGCAGTTGGCGCTGGAGCGTCTAGAACGGATGAACCCCGCGGAGGTGGGGCCCTCCCGGTGGATCGTTTCCGTCAGGTCAAGATGGCTGAAGCCTGCTATGACTAGTCAAGTGTTGGATAAACCACTCGTAATGGTGAATAACAAAACTAGTACTACCAGGCCTCCGTGGTTGGTCGGTCTCTAATCGACCACGGCGGGCTCTAGCCCTGAGGACCCTGCGGTGTGAGTCATAGTTGGCCAATCCTAAGAACAAGTGGGGTTCTATAATGTGGTAGCGTTGTGTAGTACGCCGAGCGGAAACCTTCGTGAACTCTTTACTGGGGAGGATAAACTCAGTACCACGGGGTCGGGCAGCCGCAGGACTTCGGACTTATCCCGACAGGGTAACGGATTCGTGATGGACTTAAGATCCGTAGCCAGGCATAGGCCCAGGGGTAATACCTGAGAGGAGCTCGAGGTCGTGAGTAGCTGCATAGTATGCGACGGCTTGGGTACGTGCCTGACAGAGCGCGCAGGGATTGGATGGATCCCGCCGCCCACTGAGCGGGTGTAAGTTTCCACACTTAACGAGCACGAATCAGTAGGCTGCCGGATGACGAAGCGGAATACGGGCCCGGGACCCGGAGGCTGCGTTGATCCGAACGTATCTCGGTCCATGCCTAAGCAATCGAATGGATGCACTAGAAGCTGCGAAGCGAAGGGAGAGGTAGGCGGCGTTGGCGAGTAGGAAAAGTTTACGGCTTATCGAGCCGCGTATAAATGTGATGGCCCGCCCAGCCCGACTGCTTGTAGAAGAAGGAGAAGTATGAATGTCGAGAGGCCGTGGACGAATACCGAAAACCAGCGCCAAGTGCCTAGTACCGGAGCCTAACGGCGGAAGGTGCTCTCGGAGTTGTGAGGAGGCTATGTGGGAAAGCCTAGTGCGTAGCCCGCATGTAAAAACTTACCACTATATGAAGCGCCTAGAGAGTCATACCTTAGCTCTCTACATATGCTATCTAAATTGCTACCTACTTGCAAATCATAATTATAGTCAGTAGTGATTTTGATACTGTGCATACTAGATAAATATAAAAGCAAAGTCAAAATGGTGAAAACGCGTAAGAAGGAATAATTAGAACTAGCACCCGATAAAATGACAGAACGACAAAACGAACTCAAACAGTCCCTTGTCAAACTAAAAGGAAATGCCGAAAATGAGTCATCACTGGACCCTGAAGCAATCGGCTTCAGTGAGCAATTGCATGAAAATATGCAATGTGAAAAACGAGAAAGTGATGACAGAAGTGCACAAAAGTATTGAAGAAGCTGAAATTAACTATCAATCCAACAAAGAGATTTAAGGATCTCCAAGCTCGATCTCACTCAAAGCATTAATACTTTGGACAGCAGAATGGGAACAGCCGAGAATAAATTAGACAAGCATGAGAATAATTTAGTTAATCCAGCAAGAATGGTCAAGAATTTCAAAGAAATTAAAGTGGAAAATGCTCATGAAGTTGATGCCTTTTTGTTAAAAAGAAACCGGGAGTATTGAACGCTCAGCCAAATCCAGCAGAAAAGACAGAGCTGGCTCGGTTCATTTTAATAAATCTGTGGATATGAGGCAGATAAGAACATCCACTTGAAAAAGATCATCGTCATCAACACATAAAAGGACCCGCCAATTAGAAAATATTGGAGGAGTCGTTTTTCTGGTGCGATTGTATTTGGAGAATATGATCAAAATATGAAAAAGCCGAGTAGAGTACACGACCGAACTGATAAGCCAAGCAATAGACGTTGGGGGCTTGACCGAGAAAGAACTGGTCAGAAAATTAGTGGCACATCATGACTTTGACATCAAGTTCGCAGTTTTTACTTATAAGATTGAAAAGAAATCCGAGCTGCTACAATTATTGAGTTGTAAAGATGGAGATACGTCCAAAGAAGTGAAGAGTACAGGGCAGCCAAAATTCTCACAAAATCAACACGACAAGCGAAGCTTGTTGGAAGCATGTTGTCCGGATCGACTGCCATGAAGTGAAATCATGGAGTCATTGTTCTACGCTTCGATCGAGCGGGCGTGCGGATGGGAGCTTCAGTATTATATTTATGGTGAACGACGAGTTGTGTGCGTGCTTAAACTAAGAAATTTTGTATGTGTGAGCTCTGTCCCTGGCATAGGTTTTCCTCTAAAGGGTTTTTCCCTGCGTCGCGAGCGAAAGCCCGAGTGAATCCGGAAACAGGGCAGGGATAAGATGGGAAGACGGCTCCGACTGACGAGCACATGCGCGATCGAAAAGAAATGGTCCTTTTTAGCTTTTCGCGGAGGGAACAATTTTCGGATATCGGATACATCGGCATCTGGCGATCCAGACCAGCGGACGATGAAAATAAGGACCTGGGGAAGGGAGACCGTTTTCGGGGACTTGGCGGGGGCGAGCGTCGCCTCGCGTGCTCTGCAGGGTCAGTCTCGAATGAGATACGGAGCCGAAAGCTTCTCTTGTAGAATTTTCCGCTGAATAATAATTTTTCCTATTTTATATTTAATACTTATAGTTTTATTTTGAGTTTTTTCTTTCGTTCGTAATTTAATCATTTTGTTTTATTCTAATATATTTTCTGTTTAATTTAAATTTTATTTTTATAAGTTTTATTAAATTTAAATAAAAGTGCAAACTTCGAACGTGATACTGCTCCGTTAGCAGCTACAATATGCGTTAGCCTTTGACAGCGCATCACTACCAGGCTTGACCAAGCACTATCAGAGGGCTCAATTACGCCTGCAGCAAGTAACTCTCGTACTTGTTGGTACATCTCCTCCTCTATCTTTGGTGACACGAGATAATATTACTGTTTTATTGGCTTGGCCGATCCAACGTCTATCCCGTGCTTGATCAACTGAGTCCGTTCCATCGTGCGGTTGGATTTAGGCAGAG
This sequence comes from Nasonia giraulti, assembly GCA_016647725.1. Classification (NCBI taxonomy): domain Eukaryota; kingdom Metazoa; phylum Arthropoda; class Insecta; order Hymenoptera; family Pteromalidae; genus Nasonia; species Nasonia giraulti. Next base: position 15,039 of record QLYP01000793.1, read on the forward strand.
TGCTGTCTAGCATTCTGCGAATCTGCTCGCGCTCGTCGTCACTAACGTACGCGAGCCCAACAGCGACGATTTCTACCGCCCCTGCAGTAGCTATCGTAGCTACCTGAAGTTGGACGATTTTACGCTCCTTCTTCAGATATAGGACATTTATGTTTGGATCGTGGACTGCACCGAACAGGCGCCCAAATTCGTTCCATTCAAACACTCGTTGGTCCCTTCGAGCATGATTGACATAGTTACGTCGCGTTGTGCTCCTGCAACGTCGAATGGAAAGTCCATGTATCCGACGATCGGCGACGTCTGACCATTTTCACACTGTGCTCGACGGCCATCGCGTTATCGCAAAGGTCGACCGCAGGCGCTAGCGATTTGGAGTCTCAATGACCCCATCACTGTCATAGCGGCGCCTGGGTTGTAGAGAGCCCTTACTCTGAACCCTCCAATGCCCACTTGTACCCACCAGTGCGACTCATCTTCATTCATTGATATCGCCGGCTGGCTAGATTCGCTGGACAACAGTGCGACCATGCGATCTAAAGCCTGAGGTTTCGCGCGAGGTATCGGCTACGCCCTCTGAGACTCCTCGTGCGACTGTTCAAGAGGAGTAGTGACCTCACCTACTCCCCCTTTTTTGCCATTTTCCTTATCCGAAGGGCATTGTCGGGCAAGGTGCCCTTTTCCGCGGCAGTTGAAGCACTCTATTGTCTTCTTTGGCTTTTTCTGGTCTGCCTTTCCAGAACTATCGCCTGACTTCTGGCTTTTGCGCTTCGTAGGAGAATTGCCTCCCACTTTTTTAGGTCCGAAGCGTCCTCGCTAAGTGACTTCTTGCTGCTACCATCAGCGTTGGCTTGTTTCGCCTGTTGCGACAGAGCCGCAAACTTCAAATTGAGAAGCTTGTTTGTAGCGTCAACCAATAAGGTAGCTGCCGTAGGTTTGCTCCGTAAATCCTACGGCAGCTACCAGCGTTTTACTGCCAGTCTTTGGCGTTTCGCCCTTAAAGGCGCATTCGGGAACGATTGCTACGCTGGGCTTCGGATGTGCTCTGTATAAGGCTTTGCGGGCTAGAGCGACCTCAACTTCGACTGCTGCCTCGAGCAGTCGCTCCACGGACGATAAATCTTTTCGCTGGAGCTCACGTTTAAAATCCGATTCAATTTCTAAAATCGCAATTCTGGCTAGCGTCTGGTCGGGGATCTATCCTCCGCATTATACCTTGCAGGTTGCTCACGTACACCTGTACGCGTTCGCCAGGCTTCTGCGTTCTCGAAATTACTTCGCTTAGCAACTTCTGCTGATAGCCTTGCTTCTAACCGTATCATCGTTTAATGCACTCACAGAAATCGCCCCAGCTGGACCATTCTCCTTGTTCAGAGTGCCGGTTCTGTAACTGCTCGTACGCATTATCCTTCAGTACCTCTTGTAATGACGCTAGCATTTGCGCATCGGACAGGTCGTCCAACCTTTTGCGTGCTTTTATGCGTTGCAGGAAGTTCTTGACGCTTAACGAGGAGTCCCCGGTTAACTTAATCCCCCGTTTATTCACCGCAGGACCGATGGGTCTATTATTCTGCCTTTGCGACCCATCGTAGTTGCTACTGTTATTCAGCACTTGCGTATACGCGTTCGTCGCGTTCGCATTCCTCCCCCTCCCCCCCCCCCCTAGCAACTACTAGGGGTTGCGAATTGACGGGATTCGTCGTGATCCAAGTGTTGGAGGCTCCACGAGCCATCGCGCGTGGATAACTCTTGCCCGCTGGTGGCTCCACCCTTGTACTGAACGCTATGTTTTTTGACCATTGTGATATCATGGCCTCCATCTTGCACATAGACCTCCTCATCACTGCGGTATTCTCAGCTATCGAATGGCTGAGCTACTCGTTCTGAGCTACCAAGTTTTGCGCTGATATATCATGACGTTGGGCGTATTGTGCACTCCAACGCTCGCCTTCCCTATATCCGCTGTTTTGCGGTCAGTTACCTGTTGGTACAGTGATTTGATTAGATCTGGTATCCCATCCGTTAGTCGCTGCTGCTGCGCCTCTGTCTGCGCCTGGCGTAGTGACCTTTACACGAAGACGAGTTTATACCATTGTCGTTGTCGCATTTGTCGTCGTTGTCGTGGTAATGGTCGTGACCAGATTTCCTGTCAGCACCTCCGTCGCGATGGCTCTATTCTGGTCTCGACTTTGCGCCTCCTATGCCGGTAACCTGTCCTGGTTTTCCGGCGTCGACTCTAGCACCTGTGTCTGTCTGTCCTCCTCGGTGACTGGCATTTCTGCAAACGCGTCTCTCATTCCCATTGCGTTTAGCAGTTGTAGACTAGGCCCTGTCGGCTGACCTAATCCTTGCGCCGGTTAACCGCAATTCAACGCGATTGCCGGCGTCACCACGACTCTACTGACCTCAATTGCTTGTTCAGAGGGTGTGGCTGATAGGCCTCATAATCGCCCATATAAATCGAACGTGATACTTGTTCTGCCGTTTTCTCGATGAACGACTTTCGCAGCTTTTCCCTCTTTATTCGCGCCATTACTGTTGAGGCGTCATCTCCCTAAAGTCTGACTCGGAGTATTCTCGGAGGAGCCATCTCTGCAGCCCAGCAGCACGATCGCAGTTGTTTCATCATATTGTGCAGTCCAGACATTCCACGTAGGGATAATAATAAGTAGTTTAGTAAAAATAATTAGGTTCACACTAGTCTCTGCCAACAAATATGTAAACTGATTTCCACACTTGGTTTTTTAGAACGAATCCGTGAATGTCGCATGTATATTCCAAATAAGTTGTGCCACCAACAGTATATAAATAATGTCTATAACAGATCACAGCCTGTACATATTGCGAAATTGGTAGCTTACCGGTTACAGGAATAATATGCATCTCACTGTCCTTCACATTGCATGTGTACACATTGTTATTGCAGTTTTTACCAAAGGGAACCCCAGTACCATCGTGAACGAGTAGGTGTTTCCCTCTGAGTACGACTGCATCCGATGCCAGCTCGTTGGGCATCATCTTCTGGCAGGGTAGTCAGTTCCAGCATTTGGTGGAAAAGTTGTATTCGACCCTTGCCGTGATAAACAAACATCGGCGAGCCGTAAGATAAAAAAAACTCGAGCACTCGTGCTCCACGCAGAGTATTTACTCGCATCAGCTGATCAATTAACTTAACTTGATAAGACATGGCGTGGCGGTTCAAATTTATTACCGTTGGCCCGTGTACAGCGATCAAGCTTCTTTACGTCTATAATAATGATTTAAATTAAGTAGCCTTGGTAATAACTACTACTTTGTTGTTGTTGTAATAATTAAAAATAATCTATGTATACCTATAGCTATAACTGACTGACAGAAAAAACCGCTGCCAATTCATTGGCGAGTAGCTTCTTCCAAATTAATTTAATGGAATATAGTTTGACACGTGACATATTAACATGATTTTTTTCGTAAGGTTATAATGTTTAGTTTCAGAGATATCAATTTTTAAAACAAATCACCTTTTTCATTTTATCTGCCGAACAGAGCGGTAGATCCCGAGGACCAAACGAGGAAAAGTAGATAATTTTATTCTCTTTTAAATACATTTAAACCGAATTGTTTGTAACAATGATATGATTGAAAAAAAAATCAAAAAAATGGCCATAAAAAAGTAAATAGTTGAGTAAATAAAAAATAACTGTTTTTCCCGAATTCAGAATACAAAAATAGATGTGCATGTCAAATTTTATTCATATTGACGGAGTAGTTCCAGAAATATTACGGTATACATACACACACATCCATACGGGCATTTTCTGAAAACACTTGATTTGAACTTCTAACACACCAAAAAGTATTTTCTAGAAGTTTTGACGAAACTCAAAATTTTACTATTACAAAGCTTCCTCTAGAAGAAAGCAAAAAAATTAATTTTTAAACTTAATTATTTTACAAACGAGCAATTTTCTCAACAAAATAATGTGGTAATTAGGATGATCTTGTGAAAATCTTTAAAATAGTATAGTAATTCAAAAACATCAAAAACAGATCGAATAAAATATTGTGATGTTGCACTTTTAATAGCGGAACTTGTCGCTAAGCAAACCGTTAGTTTACACCAATTTTACTTCGATCTACCTCCTTCAGACACTTACATCTACGGAGGGGGACAAACGTGTAGGTTTAGGAACATAAATGCCTGGCGTGGCAGATGGTTGAATAATTTGTTACTCAATATTGTTTATACTGTACTAAATGTCATAATGTATTCTTCAACCCACGGTTGCATTCGATATGATTACAATGTTTCCCACGGGTCAAAGATTTGTCACGGTTGAGAATTACTTTAGGTTTCCGCGTTCTCGCAAAACAGCGGTCAATATTACTCCATAATTTACGGCACAATTCGTCGCGAAGACGCGATTTACATTCAATAATATGCGAATCTGTCTATGATTCAAAACGCGACTTCTAAATTCAAAGAACGACCTTTAATAATACGCTACTTCTTGATATTCTAAGAAACCGACTCAACACTTTATTCAGCACTTCTCCACGATATTCACACTTTAGTGATTTAAGATGGCGGTGACGTCCCTCTAACTGACGCGACTCGACCAAGATGCCATCGACAACTTGTCTGTGGAAGAAATCCTAGGAAACGCGACGTCTACGATTATAGCCGAGAACCTTGATCTCACTCCCCTTGATTTCCTGAAATAGCAAGAACAACCAGGACTAGGAGGCCTGTTGTAGCGCAATAATAGGAGGAGGGAATCCCCGGTCACAATGGCTTGACACCGGCACTACTTAGGAGTTTTCTCTTTTACGAAGTCGCTACCTACTTCCGCGTCTCAAAATACGAGTCCATCTTGCAGTCTCGACTTACAAACTCCAACAATTCGACATACGACTTGCTTCGCTCGTCTTACCTCTGTCCGTCCAGACTCCGCGATCGCGTCATCTACTGAACCGTACAATAATCGTGAGCTTATTTCGCGCGATTCTCAAATCATCAGAATACTGCTCGTGGCTCGGCGCTCAGATCCTCTCGTATTCTTGAGGACGTCGCAAAAGTCTCCTGGTACCGTCCCCTAACAACACAAAAATATTTTAACAATATTTTTAAAATATTTTACATCACAAATTAAATGTTTCTGCAATAATTTCAAGCATATTTCTAAAATTTGTTACAATTTATACTAGGATAAAAATATTTCTAAAAAATATTTCTAAAAAATATTTTAATATTCTTACGTGTGGATACACGTCACGGGTGTCTAATTACTATAAGAGAGCGAGTAGAAGAGTACAATACAGTGGCGGCCGTGGCGCGACGACAGAACGTCTGCCTTGCAAACTAGAGGATCTCGGTTCAAGCCCGGGGTCCGTCACTTTTCGTTGCACTCTTCACTCGTAACAATATCATTTTAAAACCTTTTTAACATATTTTATAATATTTTTTAATATTTTTAAAAGATTACAAAAATATTTCGTTGATAAATTGCTGCCAAACCTAAGAGAAACATTTGGAAATATTTACAAAATCTATTAAAATATTTTGAAATATTTCAAAATATTTATATGAAATATTTTTAAAATATGTACATAAAATTTTAAAAATTATATGTGAATTTTATTTTTTGCAAGGTTTTATGAACATTTTATTTATGTTTTTGGGACATGTGTTATGTCCTAAGCTATTGAAAGCTGTCACCGGACAGTAACTCTACGGGTTATTTTGCTTTCATAAGCAAAAACTTTTGAATTATTTATCGAAAACAAGGAACCACAATGTCCCAGATCTGAATTTTCCTAAGTCCCGTGTCGTAAAAATGATTCTAAGTCGCGATCTGCCGAAATAGTTCTAAGTCCTGGTGCGATCAAAAATATTCTAAGTTTTTACACTGTCCGAAATATTGTAAGTCCCGAACGGTCGAAAATATTCTAACAATAAGTTCCAAAATGTTATACCGGACCGGTCTCGGGCAGAGCTTTCGCGTGGCAACGATTTTTGAAGCAGACTGACGACGTGAGGGCCTGTTGCTGGGCTCTTTTATGCTCTCGTAGGAGAGGCGATCTCCGATTTTCGTCTCCTCGGCGGGTGGATGTTTGGCCAATTAGGAGGCCTAGATGCAGCGTCTTGCCTTATTTGGAGCTTTTTACGCATGTAACGTTGTAGAGAGGGCCAATCAGAAAATCAGAGTAAAAATCCTCTTCTCTAATACATTGAGTTCCCTCGTGCTCTTCTCCTGTCAAACTCGCCTCTGATTTACCTTCTTTATCTGCAGACTCATCGAAGCTTCCTCTGTACATTTTGAGCCGACTTGCGCGGTGTCCTCTTTGGCGGTTCTTCGAGCGAGTGTGACTTATGTGTCACTTGCCGATAGCGTTGCGCGTTCTGCGGCCTCTCTTCATTGCACATGTATCGCTTTCGGGTATGCGCGGCCCATGATGTACAGTAGGCCTCTTGTTTTTTCTCTCTACTTGCGTTTACTGTGTTCTCGCCGTGGAGCCAAAATGTGTGCGTGCATATCGGTGTGCTTCGCTTGATCTCTCGCTGTGGAGTCGTAAGGTGTACGTGCATATTGGTGTGCCTCGCTTAGCTTTGAGCTTCCGTTGTAGGACTGCAATGAGTGCGTGCATATCGGTGTGATTCGCTTGATCTCTCGCCGTGGAGTCGTAAGGTGTGCGTGCATATTGGTGTGCCTCGCTTAGCTTTGAGCTTCCGCTGTAGGACTGCAATGTGTGCGTGCATGTCGGTGTGCTTCGCTTGATCTCTCGCCATGGAGTCGTATGCTGTGCGTGCATATTGGTGTGCCTCGCTTAGCTTTGTGCCTCCGCTGTAGGACTGCAATGTGTGCGTGCATATCGGTGTGCTTCGCTTGATCTCTCGCCGTGGAGTCGTAAGGTGTGCGTGCATATTGGTGTGCCTCGCTTAGCTTTGAGCCTCCGCTGTAGGACTGCAATGTGTGCGTGCATATCGGTGTGCTTCTCTTGATCTCTCGCTGTGGAGGTGTAAGGTGTGCGTGCATATTGGTGTTCTATTTTATCTTTATTATTTTACGTGAATTTACTATTATTATTGATTTTCCTAACTGATTTTACTTCGAGTGTACTTATGTTTTTATGTTTACTTCGCCTTAGGTTGTCATTCCTTATTCTTATTAATTCAATTAAATATTGAATTCGTTGAATTTGCTATAACTTATTATACACTACATTCTAGTAGGAAGGGTATCGATGGATTTACTTTATAATAACTAATCTTATTAGTTTTTAGTATTTTAAGAATGCGAAAGAAATTGAGCATTTCACACATGCAAGTTTCTGTAATTTATATATTATTTATATAATATGAATATTACATTTAGAAATATTTTATGGGTACATATCTGAAAGAATTCAAGAATTGAAAAACCTTGACCTGATGGGGATTTGAACCGGCGATCTTCTGCGTGACAGTCTAGCACTCTACTCGTTACGCTATGGATGAACTTATAAATCACTTTGAAAAATGTTACTCATACTACTACGATAATTTTGCAATTGTATACTCACTATGTACTATTGTTAATTATTTCTACAAGTATATAAATTCAAAATACCATTTTTGGTATTATAAATATCTCAAATAGGGTGTCGATAACACAGATTTCTGTAATGTGTTAATTTTTTTTTGCAAATTAATTGCGCCTTTTTAGCGTGATCTTTTGTTATTTTAACTTAAATGCGTTACATACTTCTTAAAAGAGTCAATGTATTTCGAAAGAAAATTTAGATTATCGGTTTAAGATTTTAAGGAATATTTGAAAAAAGTTGCAATATGCGAGGCTAAGTAATTAACATTTTTATTAACTTAAAAAGTTTATAAAATATTTCCTAATATTTTATCGATATATTTCATTCTAACTTAATCAAAATGTATATCTACAAAATATTTCTAATATATTTTAAGATAAATTAAGGAAATGCATTGAAAACCTTGCGATATTATTATATTTATACGAAACATTATGGAATATATTGAAAAAATATAATTTTTTAAAGTGGTATAGTATATTTTGAAACAATTGCGCAGATTAAGCGATTAATCACCCGTGCAAGGATCGCTTACTCTGTGCACATGTATAAAACTGTATTTTTTGACAAGTGGTGCACCAAAAACGTGGTTTTCATGGGACTCGTTTTTTGTGTAGCATATGCGAAACAACACTTTCATATATAGCAACGAGATGTCTCGTGCCATATTATTTGTTTCGCGCACTAGTTAAAAAATCTTGTGTTTCGCGCACAGAATACGAGCCCGAAAAGCTGCATTTTGCGCAAGAAGTGTTAAATAGCAAGCGAGAAGATTTTTCCCTCGGGTGCTTACTGCCCTCGCTTCACTCGGGCAGTAAACGCACTTTCGTGAAGTATCTTCTCGCTTTGGCAGTAAACCCACCAACGGGAAAAATCTGCTACATTCGACCCTTGTTGCATATAGTACTTTATTCCATTCTCGACTGAAATGGCTTCTATTTGTCTCTAAAAATCGAAGTCGACGTGTATTTTTTATATTTTTGTTTCATTCATAAAAAAAATAAATAAAAAATATTACTTTTGCCCCGCTGATTTTACTGTTGCCCCGCAAACAGGTTTACGGGAAAAATATGCTACTTTTTCCCCGATTTTCAGGTGCAAAAAGTGGCCATTTCGGTCAGATGTGGAATAAAAAATATTTTGTAATATTTGATGCTACATTTGTTAAGCTCTGTTAATTTAAGAAACTTTGTTTTACCGTCCCATTGTCCTAAATTTTTACGCAGAAACTTAAAATAAACGATATTTTTACAAAATAAACAAGTAGGTAAACTATGAGAGTTCTGGATCACCCGAGAATTCTGTATCATGAGTTCTGGATCACCCGAGAGTTACAGCCCACGATAGTTCTAACCCACGAGAGTTCTGTCCCCTGCCCCCCTCCCCACGCGAGAAACTGCGCGCCAAAACGTCCGATCTGCGCGCGCTTATCTATATACGAGATCGACGAGTCGCGACGGCGGCGTCCGATCCCCACCGCGACTTGATCCAGCGCGGAGCCCCCTCTAGCGAGCAAGCTTGGAGTTGAGAGCGCACGCGCGTTTGTCTATACAGAGAGCAGACGACAGACGGAAAATTTTTCCTAATCCCACGCATTTGTCGCACTATGCGTATTGGTCGCCTTTTGGGGAATAAGGCGTGTTCGAACCGGCACAATAACAGTCATACGTCAGCGTAAGCCAAAGCGAGACGATCGTTTTATTACAACTACTACAAATATTAATAACAATCCGTAAGTTGATTTTTCTTTTATAATATTCTACATGTACAAAATATGTAAAACCATCAAGTCATAGTCTGCAAATACATGTATTAATTAATTTTCCCGGGTATTTTTTTTCAGTGTCGACTTAATCAAGAGCTTGTGTGTTTGTACGGGACGTGTGTATACGAGATCATTTTCCTGATTAAGACTACTACATCTCGAAATGTAAATTATTTATTCATAATAATAATAATAATAATTGGAACGAATACGGCAGATGTGCGTATAACCTAAAATTAGTACATGGTATATGTATGGAATAAATTTTTTGTTTATCTTTTGCAGGGGATTCGTTATGCCACCAATGCCATTTAGCAGGAAATTGCAACTTCTCGTTGACATGGGGGAGTTTTATGACAACCTGTCATCATAGATTTGCCACATGCTGCAAGCATTTCATTCAACAGATAATTGGCTTATGAACATTGGTGTCGAGTTGTTAGAAACCCCAACAAATGTAATCTGTTACCTAATGATCGTACAACAGGAAGAAGGCATTATGTTTACAACTGATAAGTTGAAACAAATCATTAGTGTAGATCTACTTAATGAAATGGGCGTCGAGAGATTTGGAACCTTTGTGAACTTTTACAACGCGATGTCGCAGGATTTTCACACACGAAGTAAAATTCTTTTTTCAGTGGGAAGAAGAATCCATGGAGGGAGTGAAAGATTAATTTTTATTTGTATGAACAAAGAAGACAAGAAGAGCTAGTAGCAGGATCAACCTTGCTATCACGCTTGATAAGCGTTGGCCAGCTCGATGTGGCTCAGATAATTTTACAAAATCTGCAAAAACAGTTGCTAATTTTTTTTCTTTTCATACTTTAACCTTATAATGTAAATTATTATTATTATTATTAATTGTTTAACTGTTCAAAACGCTATTTTATTAAATTTTCTACATAAAAAGTACAGATATATAAAAAACACATGCTTAAAATTTTAATAATCATATGGTGACAGCCTTGAAGCAAGCCAACACTAGATATGATTTGAAAATTGTTGCTAATCTTGATGATAATTGTCAAGTTTTTCTACCTTCAAGAGTATCCTCTTCACTCGAGAAGAATAAGGAGTTGTACGAGAGTATGGCAGCTCAAGCTAATAAGATGAAGCTGTTCTTGACCTCGAAGGGCAACAACGCTATTGAATTTAATACTGCGTAAACTATTGTAAACTAAAGTAAAATAAAAGAATAGAAAAAAATTAATAAAAAATGAAGTTAATGGTGAGGTAAATAAGTCACGGATACATCTCCTACTTTGAATTTTCGAGTTCAAAGTAAAAGTTGTATAAGTGATGATTTTGGTTGTACCTCACAGATGGGAGCAAAGGTAGGGGCTCTCATCACTTCAAAAAAAAAAAAACAATTTTTTTTTGTTATTTTATTATACATTAGTCTTATCAATCCAACTATTGTGTGAAGTTTCAAATCCTAACCATTTAACATAGACTTTATTCCCACGTTTTTTCAGAATTTTTTCTACAAGATATACGTTCCAATACTTGGCTTTTAATAGTTAAAGCTCGTAAAATCCGCCTGTAATAGGCTGATCTTGATAGTCCTTAAAGTGGTAAGTTACGGGATTCGTAGTTGCTACTTTGCTCACTGTGAATATTTCTGTAGACCAGTTGGCTGTATAGCCCTTCTCAAATACTTGTTTCATCTTACTCACGCGTACTTTATCTCCAATCTTGAATTTTGACTTCTTTAATGATATAGCTTTGAGAGGAAATCGCCTCAGAACTTGAGTTTGATTGATAGTAGTGACTTCGACAGGTTTCATACCAATAATTCGATGTTTAGTATTGTTATATTTCACCAGCAATCCAGATAAGATA
>QLYP01000793.1:26608-49716 GCA_016647725.1 Nasonia giraulti
AGGTGGTGCAAGATTACATAATCTTTTATTGTCTATATCATACTGATTGTGAGCTGTGGGGTTGAATCCGAAACCTGTAGGACCTCGACTACCCTTATTCTCTTTTGATGTACGTTCGAACACGTCGACGCTCATATTGAAAATGATTCAAGTTGTGTAGATTCACCTCAATATATATATATATATATATATATATATATATATATATATATATATATATATATATATATATATATACAGGGTGGGCCATTTTAATTATTAAACCCCAATTACTTTGTTCCGAGGTGTTATTCAAAAAAAATGTTCAGACGAAAGTTGTTAGTGTCAAAAGGGGCCACCTTTTGGTGATATTAGATTTGACCTTTGAAGTCCTTAGAAGGTCATTTGAAGGTCAGAGTGTTTTTATTTTAAATGGGAACCCCTATTTTTGACACCGGATTTAGAAAGAGCGGAAAATTTTACGTCGGAAAACATTTTTAATTATTTTCCATGACCTTTAAAAGGTCATTTCCAGGTCAAATAACAGAAAACCCATTTTGCATGAATATTGAAGGTTAAGGTGTTTTATTTTAAACGGGAACCCTTATTTTTGTTACACCCCTATTTAATTTTTTTTTTCACGAACTTTCAGAAGGTCATTTCAAGGTCAAAATCTAAAAATGTGTGTTCGCTATTTGATAGCATTTTCTGATAGCATAATTGTAGTAAGAGTTCTTTTATTAGCAATATTCAACCCTAATGTGACAAAAACCTTAATAATATTGACCTGTAAGAGGTTGTCTTTACGTTTAGCGTTACCCAGAAACAACGACGTGGACGTAGTAAGGTCTGTTTCCTTTGGGGTGCTTTATAAGCGTGAGTCCCCTTGCCTCTTACGATGGGGTGCTTTATAAGCGTGAGTCCCCTTGCCTCTCACGATGGGGTGCTTTATAAGCGTGAGTCCCCTTGCCTCTCACTGTTTTAACCATGGGGCAAAGGTTATTTGGACAACGGGAAATTTAACGTTGGAAACAGTATTTCAAAGAATGTATTTTTCATGACCTTTAGAAGGTCATTTTAAGATAAAATGCCAAAAATCGTGTGATTTCAAAGACCATTTGAAGGTTAAATATATTTTTTGCGGAAACTCCTTTTTTGACACTATTAAAGAGCGATTGAACTTTACCCCTACTCATTTTTCTAAATTTAATTTTGCCCTTCCTCACTGTTGGAAAATGTATAAATTATTTTGAGATAATATCTTCTGGCTGAATCTGACATTTATTTACATACTGTGTAATGTTTTTCGTAGTAATTAATTAAATAAAGTGTTTTTCAATAAAAAAAAATATTTTCCCAATAATTCGTAATAAATATTTATTCTAATAATCTATTGTGGTAATTGCCTAATAAATGTCAAATTTGTGTTAAAGTTTAACAAGTGTAATCACTTACTACTATTACTACTTCTTGAGATTTTTGATTATTATAAAAATTGTTTGTTTATTGCACTATACATAAAATATCAATTAAAACTTTACTGTGTTATTAAAACTTTTAAATGTCACAAAGTTATGCATTATTATGTGCGGTGATGGTGCATATATGCTTATCGTCGAGATCTGAGTTACACAAATTTCAATCACTTTGAGATTCTAGAAGTTGCACTTTTAATTTTGTACAAGAGTGAGAAAATGTCTGTACACAGCTACGGCAATACGTGAATTATTTTTTTATATACATATAAATAAATATTTTAATGTTGATGTTTGTGGATAAAAATATTAATGGATAAATATTGATTTAGGTAATTGATAATAAAATATGGACATTAGTTATCAATTATTTAAATCAATATTTATCTATAAATATTTTTATCCACAAACATCAACATTAAAATATTTATTTATATGTATATAAAAAAATAATTCACGTATTGCCGTAGCTGTGACATTTTCTCACTCTTGTACAAAATTAAAAGTGCAACTTCTAGAATCTCGAAGTGATTGAAATTTGTGTAACTTAGATATCGACGATAAGCATATATGCACCATCACCTCACATAATAATGCATAACTAATAAAGGTTTAGATAACATTATATCTTGTTTCTTAAGTAAATTTTCTCTGGCCAAATATAAGAATAAAAATCATATAATTAATAATGGTATTGTAGGAGCTTTAAAAATTATTAGGTTATTTTTGAAAGTATGTATAATTTATTTACTCTGTTCTGTGACATAAGTATGTATCTTAGTAATGCAAGAGATCAAAGTTTTATGATTTCTTTGCTAATTATCCATTGCAAGCAATGAATTGTCAATTATATATATCGTTACACTGCATTTTAATAAGTTATTAAAAAGATGCATATTTCTAGTAAGGAATACATGTAATACCCATGTAATATCAACTTTTTATTGCAAAAATGTCTTTCTTTTTATGCAAACTAACTCTATAAATCTGTTGGTGGGGAGTGTTGCGCATAAACATATTGTTGTTAGGCATATAGTGGTATTTAAATCATATTTTAGCATTATAGACTGCTTAATTGATTTTTAACATAGAGGCTTATGCTTGTGATATTACGGTACTTGTACAAGTACTTTGGGACTAAAAAAAGGTATCTCCAGGAATTTTTTGGTCAGGATCCGGATCATTGAAGCCTCTCAAATCCTGATTTTAAGGTTTAAATGGCTTATAGGGTACGTATAACATATACAGGGTGACCCAATTTAAACGGGCACCGCTCATAACTCGTCAGGGACAGCCACAATCGAAAAAATGGTAGAGATCAAAGTTGTAGGATATCGAAGGGGCAACCCGATGGTGACCTTGGATTTGACTTTGAATGCGTTTTTCAAGGTCATTTGAAGGTCAACTTTGGTTTTTTAAATAGGAACCCCATTCTTTTATTGCGGGAATGGAAAGAGCGGTAAATTTTACGTTCAGAATGGTATGTTCGGTTGCGGCACTGAAGGTCATCTCAATGTCCTGCAGCCAGAATGAAACCCCGCCTACGTAATTCCTCTGGCAACGCCAAATTAAAAAAAAGTGGTAGAGACCAAAGTTGTTGTATAGGGGGGGGGGGGAGAATTGTGACCTCGAATTTGAGCCAGTCCTACAAGGTCATTTCAAGGTCAAATTATTTTTTTTCAAACATCACCCACTTTTTCGACTCCGGATCCTGAAAGCGTGTAAAATGTTGCACTTTAAACGAAGTAGTAAATTTAAAATAGAAGAAAATATTTTAATCATTTAGCGTACCATTTCCTAAGTTTTGTCATCATTATAAAACTTGATGTCCAGGATCCACGACGAGGACGTAGCAGGGTGGATTTTCAGGTCCTACAACTATGGTCTCTACCACTTTTTTTTTATTTGGCGTTGCTAGAGGAATTACGTAGGCGGGGTTTCATTCTGGCTGCAGGACATTGAGATGACCTTCAGTGCCGCAACCGAACATACCATTCTGAACGTAAAATTTACCGCTCTTTCCATTCCCGCAATAAAAGAATGGGGTTCCTATTTAAAAATCCAAAGTTGACCTTCAAATGACCTTGAAAAACGCGTTCAAGGTCAAATCCAAGGTCACCATCGGGTTGCCCCTTCGATATCTTACAACTTTGGTCTCCACCATTTTTTCGATTGTGGCTGTCCCTGACGAGTTATGAGCGGTGCCCGTTTAAATTAGGTCACCCTGTATATATATATATGACTTTGAAAGTATTTTTAATGAAAATATAAGAAAATTTTACAAAAAAAGTATCTATATGTTATATATAAGAAATGCTTCCGTGAGGAGCTATAAATTAATTAAATCATGCTAAAAAACCAAAAATTTCCAAAATTGACATCTTTGGCACCATGCTATTCTGGAATAAAGTAATTTAAAAATCTGAAAAAATTCTGGGGCATTGGAAACACTTTTTAGAACATATTTACCGCGGGTTGCAGAAGAAAAAAATTTTGGCCGGCTGATCTCAGAGAATCACCCATATATATATATATATATATATATATATATATATATATATATACAGGGTGATACATTTTAATCGCCGCACCCGAATTTCTCGGAACCTAAGCTAGATAGATAAAAACGGTTCAAACAGAAGTTGTAGGGGACAAAGGGGGTCACACAATGGCGCTAACGTTTTTGACCTTGACCTTGACCTTTAAGGTTATTTCAAGGTAAAAGTGTTTTTTTTCATATAGGAACAGCTAGTTTTGACCCCGGATTCGGAAAGAGCGGGAAATTTTATGTTCAAAATCATATTAGGTTCCGAGAAATTCGGGTGCGGCGATTAAAATGGGTCACCCTGTATATATAGTATATATTTTATACTCATTCAAACACACTGCTTTGTACATGGACTTAGGCCGCTATCAAGCGTACCTATTTCGCAGATACGACGCATCTGCGGCCCTCTAAGCACAAGAGCGACACTTCGCCTCTCTTGTCTTAGTGCTACATGGCCAGTGTAGCCTCTCCTGCTTATAAGTCATTTCAATGACTAAGGAAGAGAAAGCGGCATATATATATATATATATATATATATATATATATAATTTAAACCTTAATATAGGTGAAAGTAAGAGTTCAATCCGGACTACGACCACCAAAAAGTTCATGGAGATACCTTTTTGTAGTACAAAAGTTTCTGTATGGGACCCAGAAAGAGACCCTGTAGCTTTGGCGAAAAATAAAGATATCCATAAAATTGTGCTAAAATGATTAAAATTAATATTTAATAACTGTGGCAAAGCTTATGAATTGCTTGGATCATTCCTAAAAAAATCACAGAGGTAGCAAACATCAAAATAAAGAAAGTCATTGTAGGAGAAAATTGTTCCTCAATGTCCATCTTTGACTAAAAATTCAAAGCTTAGTGATAAATTTTTCAAATACATGTTTGCTTATAGAAATAAATTGCGTCACTTGGATCATCGCCAAAAAAATCATAGAACTTAATTTTATTGTTACAAATATTCTTACCAGAGTCGAGAAATCGTAAATATATTATATCTCTTAGAAAAATTAACTTACTTATCCACTGACTTTAAAAAATTATGATCGAGTGTATAATTTATGTTATAATTTTTAAGAGTCTTTTTAAACATATCTACTTTTTATAATACTTTCAGAAAAAAAAAACATGAACATGTTTCAATATACATTCGATTTATTTTAATTTAGAACACTAAATAGTAATAAAGCATTTATTTTTTTTAATTTTATATGTACATTTCATGTATATGTTTGAAATGAACAATATATCTACATAGATTAAAGGATTTATGTACAAGTATACTTTGCATTTTTTAACATTGCTGTAAATATAGCCTGCAAATTGTTTTTATCTGCAAAAACCATAATAAAAATTTTCATAGAACGGCTGCAGAATTTAAATAAATAGATGTACTGAAAATTAATAAAATTATCGAAAAAAATATATTTAATTTTCGGAAAATATACCTTACCAGCACATCCTCGCCGTGAAAGTCGGGTAAAAACATAATAAAGTTGGGTAACGTTGAAAGGTGTAACGAGGAACAACGTCCCTCGCCACGCCGGTAATCGAGGCAGGATAGAGAGTGACGAAATAAGGCGGCGTTGGCTCAAGCGGTAGCACGCGCGCTTAGAGATCTCGGAAGCGCCGGATCGATTCTCGGTCCCGGCGTCTCCTTTTGTGATTTTCTCCTCTCATCGTCAAGTCTCACCCCGTTACAAAGGATAAAGAACATTATTTTCGATTATTTCTTTTCATATATATTGCAAGAATATCGGACATCACAACCTTCTACGAGACACCAACAATGAAAATTTTTTTATACTTAAAAATAGGTAAGTCAAACTATATGGAATAGAATTATAGGCAGACTAAACGTTTGAAAGTCTGCGCAGGTTAAGTTTATATAAATACATTCTTGTTTTTCATCAATGACGTCTGTTCATGCAAAAAAATATAAGTAAATAGCATAAGCAATTGGTTTCAGTGCTCATTCTGCTCTAACCTTTCAAAGCAGTAAGATAATTTGATCATAGTATTTTATTCAATAAAATTTTCTAGGATTTTCTTTAATTATCTTTAACTTGAATTATTACAGTATTAAAAGCAGACTAAACATTTGGAAGGCTGCGCATTTTGAACTTATATACATACTATCCTGTTGTTTATCAATTAAGCCTTTGCATGCGCGAGAATATGTATAAATAGCGTAAAAAATTAGATCCAGTGTTCATTCTGCTCTCATCCCTAGGAGCGGTAACATTGGTAAATCCCATTATTTTGATTATCAAAATTATCGGGAAGATACTTTTATCGGAAGCAGACTAAACGTTTAGAAGGCTGCGCAGGTTAAGTTCATATAAATACTTACATATTTATTATCAATAGCGTCTGCGCATACGCGATAATATGTATAAATAGCGTGAATAATTAGTTCCAGTGCTCATTCTGCTCTGACCTCTGAAAGCAGTAACATCGGTGAAACCCATTATTTTAATTATTAAAATTGTCTAAAATATACTTTTATAGTTATT
This sequence comes from Nasonia giraulti, assembly GCA_016647725.1. Classification (NCBI taxonomy): domain Eukaryota; kingdom Metazoa; phylum Arthropoda; class Insecta; order Hymenoptera; family Pteromalidae; genus Nasonia; species Nasonia giraulti. The sequence goes on from QLYP01000793.1 coordinate 33,134, forward strand.
CTCTCGAATTTATTGCAGTATCAGAGGCAGACTAAACGTTTGGAAAAGCAGCGCAGGTTGAGTTTATATAAATACTTTCCTGTTGTCTGTCAATGACTTCTGCGCATGCGTGAAAATATGTAATAATAGTGTGAAAAATTAGTTTTAGTGCTAATTCTGCTCTCACCTCTAGAATTTCAGTATATAATTTTAAAAGTTTGAATCTTTACCTTTTCTAATTTTTATTTTTCAAAATGTTTATTCTCACCCAGTTCAGTCGAGGCCACTGCAGACCACATAGCTTACAGAGGGATATATACAAAAAATTGAAGCTAAAGGCTTCTTACACAATACCTCCCATCCTGGCGGTCTCAAAAAGGTCATCTATGTCAAGGGCACGCCAACCCTGGTGGATCTTAGGAGAGCCTTTAGGGCTCCGCTCAGCGAGCAACCTTCAAAAAACTTGCAGGCATCTTAAAGCCAGTCAACAAACTGATGCTTCACTACCGAAACGTCTATTCTATGTACGGTAAGCTTCATCTCTGTAAGGCAAAACTGTTTCAACGAGACTTGGCTCCGGGATTGTGTCTTGTCTTCTGAGCTCGGAATGCATCAGTGCGATGTGTTTAGGTGTGACCGTGACCTGTCATCGTATGGAGTCCAAAGGGGTGGAGAAGTCCTGATTAGAGTCAAGAAGTTCCTACAGGCTGAACTTGTCCATGTTGATAATGTGATTGAGCAACTCATTATTAGAATCTTTCTTTTCTCTCATAAACTTATTGTTGCGGTCTCTTATGTATGCCCTGACTCTTTTGTATAGGTATTCACTAGTTATGTATCTAATCTTTAAGATGCAAACATCAAATTTCCTGACCACCGTATGGTACTGCTAGGGGGCTTCAATTTACATCACATCATCTGGATCTCAGACATTTCCGCTTACTCACTGATGGCCTACCTCAGTCCAGCATTGAGGTCAGCAGCAAATATCATCAGTGGCTACTCCACTTTCATGGATTTCGTCCAGCACTTCAAGCATCATCCGAAGAAAGGATACTCTTTGGACTTGCTCTTTGCCCGGAAGTATTTCATCTCACCGATAGACTTCAATGAAGACATTCTGCTCTGCGATGATCACCACGTTCCCGGCATTATTTTGTGTAATATTAGTGTAGCGCCGTCTGTAATCTTAAGTTTTGTAAGCAAAAATTTTACTCTGCAGATTTTGAGGCAATAAGGGCTCGTCTTTCTGAGAAGGACTGGGCAACTGTTTTGAATTCGTTCTCACATGATCCTGACGCTGGTGTTGCCAGATTTTATGATATTCTTCATAGTGTAATTGAACAGCACGTACCTATCACAAATCAGTCTCTCAGCTTGTATCCGAAATGGTACGACTCGGAATTGATTAACGCTATTTGTAAAAAGAAAATCGCTTATACCACATGGAAATCGTCGAATTCTAAGCGGGACGACATCAAATTTAAAAGATTGCGAGCAGTGTGTGTGAGGTTATCTAGATCTAAGTATCGTGAGTATATCTCTTCGGTTGAATTAGGCTTGAAGCGTAATATACGGACATTTTGGTCCTTCATTAAAAACTTAAGAAACAATTCAAGTATTTCGTCCAAAATATACCATGGACCCACTGGTGGCCGCCAGTGATGTTGAAGTGTCCAATATTTTTTCTAAGTATTTTTGCTCCGTTTATAGAACGGATTCTCTGCATGAGTCGAATGACAAGCCTCTGGTTAGTTTACCCAACATCGTACTGTCCATAGAAACCTTACGTAGTATAGTGGTCAATTTGGACGATAACATCAATGGCGGTCTACCGATGGTATTCTACCGTAGTTCATAAAGAGATGTTGGTCATTATTGGAGCGTCCAATTGTTCATATTTTTGAGTCCATGCTTCGCTCTGGCTATTTCCCTACCTTTTGGAAATACTCTTTTGTCGTACCTATTTATAAAAATGGAGATAGGCATAGCGTACCAAATTATCGATCAATATCTACGTTAAGCTGCATTCCCAAGATTCTTGATGCCTATCTGGCATCAGAACTGTCCAACTCTCTTCTATCTAAATTCGCTCAACAGCAGCACGTCTTTATCAGCAGGCACTCCACGCTTACTAATCTCCTTGTATTTAACGATTTCCTGTCAGAGTTACATTGTAACCACGAGCAAACTGATGCCGTTTATACCGATATGTCAAAAGCGTTTGACTCCATCAATCACAGCAGTCTTATTTCGAAACTTTTCAATATTGGTATACGCGGGAAATTGTTGGATCTTCTGAGATCCTATTTAACGAACCGTTCGCAAGCGGTAAGAGTAAACAAGGCAGTGTCGTCTCCCGTGGACGTACCATCCGGAGTTCCGCAAGGTTCCCACCAGGTATGACACGTGAAGCATCAGAGGGATTTGGATACACTGGCAGCTTGGTCAATTGAGAACGGCCTATCTTTGAATGCCAATAAATGCTCGGTGATTTAATTTTCCAAGAGCAAGTCGTTGCTTTTCTTTGATTATTGCATTAATGGATCTAGGCTGCAGAGAGTTGATGCAGTCAAGGATCTAGGTGTGATCTTTGACTCATCATTGACGTTTATACACAGCAAATTGACGCAGTCGTGTCCAGATCCCTCCAAATACTGGGCTTCATTAAGAGTTCCACTGTTGATTTCTCGGACCCCTCTACGATAATTTATTTATATAAGACTCTGGTACTCCCTCACTTACTATACTGTCCACAGATTTGGCGACCACACTCTCAATATCTAATTTATAAACTTGAATCGCTACGTCATTCTTTCCTTAGCTATATTGCGTTTAAAATGGGTAAACCCTTACATAGATTTTGTCACGACTACTCAGAAATTGCAGAGGGGTGCGATATCCCAACGGTGGACTCAACGTTTTATATCCATGACTGCGTTATGACATTAAAGATTCTTCGTGGTCTAACTAACTCTGAGAGACTGAGTAATTTCTTCGTTAGTCGAACGGTTGCGTACCCGTTGAGTAACTTTCGTGATCTTCGTGAAAGCACCTTCTCCTCTAATCTCGGATTCTACAGCTCTATTAACCAAATGAAACGCCAATGGAATTCTATACCGCTAAACGTCCAAAGTAATGAGTCTGTTGTTCAATTTAAGTCCTCTATCCGCTCGTTATACCTGGCCTACTAGCCAGATGTATGTATTTCCGAATTATTTTTGTACATTCGCATTTAATGAAGTATTTATCATTTGTTTTCTCTTTCTCTAAACTTGTATTTATTACCTGTAGTATTTTTGTAAAGGGCGTTTCGCCCGTTAAATTCCTTAATGAATACATAAATAAATAAACTCATATAGCCATGATAAAGCCAACATTTTTGAAAATGGCGAGTTTGAAAGAGGAAATTGAGAATGTTTATGTTGAGCTTCTCAAAAAGAAGAATGACGTAACCAAAAAGATAAAGATGTTTAGGGATAATAGCTTCTTTATCTTGTTTCAAAGCAATAATATACACAACTGACATGACTACAACTGGGTGACTGATCGTGAAACAATCCTCAGACTTTTTAGTTCAGTTGGAAAAGTGAATTGCTACAGAGAAGACTCCAGATCTCACCAACGAGCCTTAACATTATGATTGTCCATTAAAAAAGAACTTAATAAGTCTTAAGTTGGTTATTTATTTTTGTCTTATGTTTAATTTCTTTTTATAAATCATTTTGAAACAAAGAGAGACTGGGAACATGAAATAATTTTTGATTGTCATAGGCGAAGGAACATTGACTTCAAGCCATTTACTATAAGCATCAATGATAACTAGAAGAATCTTACCAGCTACTGGTCCAGCGTAGTCTATATGAATACGTTTCCATGGGTCTTTAGGATATTTCCAATGATATGTGTTGCATTTAGGAGGAGCATGAGCATTTTTGGCACACTTAGCACAAGAGTTAGCAATAAGTTCAATACCGGCATCAATTCTTGGCCAGTAAACGAAAAATCGTGCCAAACCTTTCATTTTGACAATGTCCAAATGTGCTGAATCAATGTTGTTTAAAATTGCTTGACGAAGAGATGATGGAATCACAACTCGATGTTCAAAAATCAAGCAATTTTGAAGATAGACTATAAGAAGATTCAGGCGCTTTGTATCCATGACGAGATAGATCTTGACTAGCTTCAGTAGTTGAATAATTTTACCTAGGTTAGAATCTTTACGAGTTTTCTTTGCAATCTGCTCTGCTCGTACAGGAAACTAATTGTTCTGGTTGATAATAAATGTGTCAAAAGAATCAAGTTTGGTCATTTCTTCAATAGCGTCTTTGGATTAGCGTGTAATGTCCCAGGTTTATACTCTTAAATTATATATTTGTACATCCTGTGAACCGGCAACCGTGTGAGCACGTAGAGAGTGCATACGGATCGTAGGTGCATCCGACTGCGACATTACACAACTGAGAGCCGAAAATCGGAGCGAGTGCTCTGACCTCTGTGTCAGCACTCCTCGTGCGCGGGAAAGACGACTACAAGGCGTACGCATCGATCCTTTGTGGCGAATGCTGATTGGACTACCACGATCTTTGTCATCTAAATTTCATAACTGCGTCAATCGGTACCGAGACTTTAAAAACCCCTAAGCCGATCCACGCAGAGCCTTTTTGCGTAGTGACTTACTCACTGGCGGCTACAACTGATTCTAAGGTGAAGCGGCGGTGTTCGCTAGTGTTAGTGTTTGGAGCGTGCGAAATCCGTCCAACACCTTGGGAGCGTGCTAAATCCGTCCCTTGGCATAGCATACACCGGAGAGCCCTTTGAATACAGATCAGTGCCATAGAGAGAAGTACAAGCTAAGGTCCGTCGAGCAGTTGACCATCCCCATTTTAAATTGCCACGTGAACGCGTGTAGATAATACAGTCAGCATCTGCCACGAAGGGTGATTAGAACCATCTAGAGTGCGCATGATTATAATAATAGTAAGTTGTTAAGATAAATCATACGTACAATGAATAAATAAGTAAAACTAAATATACTAAATACAAATGTAAAACGACAACATCCTAAGCTAAATATAGCGAATCTCCATCAACTCTGTAAACTGAACGTCTGTGAAGTGCTCTGGGCAAATAAAACATAACAATCAATATAAATTATTGCAGGACACTGAAGTGTCAGAAGCGACTTGCCTGCAACGACCGTAAGTACAGCGGACACTCACACGTCCGCCAAACGCAGCCTAGGACAGAATACCGTTCGCACGCAAAATACGTGTCCGCGCAGACTAGCAGCGCGTGACATCCTCAATTCCACAGTTTTCGCGTAACTTTAGTAACAGAACAGGCTCTCGAGCCGAAGGCTAGTTCTCGCGAATAAATAATTATTTGTAAGACTCGCGCAGTCCGTCCAACTATCTAGTACGGTCTTTACAAACCGTTGAAGGAAGTGTAGCACGTGAACAATAATCTGCATTTAGTTGGTTTGAACTTAATATCGTAGTTGAAATGAGCTAAGTAATCAGCATAATTAGCCATTCGACTGATACAAAGAATGGGAAGTGATTTTTCAGGATGAAAAATCTGTGTCAATAACTTGTTATCTGTATACAGTGTAAAATGATGAGCGTATAAATAATTGAAAAATTTTTGATAAGCTGCACCAACTCCTTAACGAGGTCCTGCTAGGCAACCGCAAACCGTCACAGCTCCTACGCTACACACAGGGCCTCGCCGGGATGGCCATCACGAACGAAGCTCTGCGAGGCAAGTGGCTCGACCAACTGCCAGCCCCAGCTAGCCATATGTGCAGGGTGCTAAGAGCGACTTCTCTGGACGAGCTCGCAACCCTGGCAGATAAACTTGTGTCGCCAGGCATGACGGTCAGCGCAGTCTTACGCCCCAGCTCGTCAGCTTAGTTACAAGATTTAGTGGCATTTCTTCAGGCACTGCGTCGCCCATCTCAACGCAAGAATTCGTCTTGCTGCGGCTTGGTCTCGCCCAGATCACAACAATGCTACAGCAGCAGTCCGTCACGACCTGCGTTTTCCCGGCGCACGGAAACTAGCAGCACCACCGCCCCTGCAGACAGACGCGGTTGGTGCCCCTCAAGAGCAACGCCTGCATGTCACCGACAAGGAATCCGGATTCAGCTTCCTGGTTGATACGGGTTCGGCTGTCTCCCTGCTGCCTCGCTCATACATCAAGTGACCTTTACAGCGCGCTTCACTCAAGCTCAGCGCAGCCAACGCCACGTCCATCGTACGTACGGCTCAAATCGTATAAACTTGGACTTGCGGCTACGACGCTCGTTCGCCTAGAAGTTCGTAGTAGCAGACGTCAGCCACCCAATCCTGGGCACTGATTTCCTTGGACTTGTTGGCCTCATCGTAGATATGCAGCGACGACGCATCATAGACGTTAACATCTCGCTCCATGCTGATGGCTCCATGAGACCAGCAGAAGTGCACTCCATCGAGGTCATCATCTCCTCTGACGTAGCAGAGGGCATCTTCGCAAACCTTCTACGGCAATACAGCGACCTTGCAACCCCAGAAAGCTCAGTTATCGCTCTGCCAGGCCTCGACACGCATCATTATCTCCAGACAATCGGATCGCCTGCAGCAGCCAAAGCTCGTCTTCTGGGCTCCCGTCTTAAAGCAGCTAAAGCAGAATTCCGTGTCCTTTTGGAGCTGGGCATCATGCGCCCCTCGGACAGCAACTGGGCCAGCTCGCTCTGCCTAGTTCTTAAACCAGACGGCACGTATCGAATAACCGGAGACTAGAAGCAGCTCAATAGTCGCACGATCCCAGATCGCTATCCGCTGCCAATAATAGAGGACCTGCTGCTCAGCCTAAGAGGAAGTATATTTTCGGTCATTGACCTCAAGGAGACATTCTATCAGGTGCCCATAGCACCCGAAGACGCTCATAGAACCCCGCCACAGAGGCCGCCAACACCACCTTTCTGCGCGATGACGCGCCCAGACGTCTGTTAACCGACGCATTGGACCACGCTGTAGGCACTGCTCTGGAATCTGATGGCTCATGGAGGCCCTTTGGATTCTTCTCAAGAAAGCTGTCGGCTGCAGAACGAAACTACAGCACCTACGATCGAAAGCTTCTCGCCGCTTCAAGGGTATTCTCAAAGGCGGCCCATTCATATTACTCAGGGATCATAAACCGCTCACTTACGCGGCGCACCAGGCCCCAGAAAAGGCCTTACCTCGTCAGTCTCGACAACTCGACTATATTTTACAATTTCAGATCACCCTAGCATACAAGAAAGGCCCAGACAATACGGCAGCGGACGCGCTCTCTCTCTCTCTCTCTCTCTCTCTCTCTCTCTCTCTCTCCAGGGTCGAGGCCATCGACATGCCAGCCAACCGCGATCTCGCCACCCTGGCTCAACAGCAGCAGGAAGACGCAGACTTGCCACACATCCTGGCCTCACCTTCGCCAGCGCTCGCCCTGCACAGACTTAAATCGTCGATGCGACGCTCTACTGCGCAGTCGACGACAATCAGGTCCAGCCATACGTACCTCGGTAGCTTGAGAGCGCTATGTTCGACGTCACACGCGGCCTTTCACACCCGAGCGTACGAGCAACAATCCGCGAGACCGCACAGAAGTACTTCTGGCCGAGTATGCGGAAAGACGTCGCGCGCTAGGCGCGCAGCTGTGTGCCATGCCAGCAATCGAAGGTGCATCATCATAACCGCTTAGCCCTGGGAGAATTCAGCACTGGAGTGAGGCACCAAACGTACGCTTCAACCACCTTTACCTCCATTTTATAAAATTGCCGCTTAACTCCGGATTACAGTATTGTCTAACTATTGTAGATCGCTTCTCGAGGTGGCCTGAAGCCATCCTTATCTCAGACGAGCAGGCAGCTACCACCGCTAGAGATTTCTTTGATAGAGGCAGAACTCTTCTCAACACTCTCCAACATCATCGGAGCAAATCGCGTCCGCACGACGCCGTACCACCCGCAGTCTAACGGTATGGTGGAGCGCATGCATTGAACACTCAAAGCAGCGCTGATGCTGTGCGCCGACGCTCTGGCCGATCGCCCTCCCAGCGGTAGTTCTACGTACAACGTACAAGGAGGATCTCCAAGCTTCGCCCGCGAGGATGCTGTTCGGCACAACGCTGAAAATCCCTGGTGACTTCTTCGTACCTAGCAGCCACCCAGATGCCAACGCTTTGGCTTCCGTCGTCGAGCTGAGATGACTGATGCAGCAATTTCGTGCCGTCCCTGGTTTCTGGCATTCCACACCCCCCGCTCCCTTTTTTCATCCAGACCTTTGGTACCTGTTCTCATGTTTTTAGGTGAGTCGAGACGGTGAAGACGACGCTGCGGCCACCGTTCACAGGACTATACAGGGTGCTGGAGCACCTAAACGACCAAGTGTACCGCATTGAAATAAATGACGCATCCAAAGTCATTTCCACTACATCTCTCAAGCCGACCTTTCTCAAGACAGCTGACCAGATGCAAGCCATACAGCCGCCACCGCTGCCCGCCTCGCAGCCGCTTCAGGAGCTTCTTCCCGAGGCGCTACCGCTGAACCGCCATGATACGTAGCGAACATGTATTAGGGCGACTTAACACATGTATCATAAATTGTCGTACAACGGCAAATAATTTATTTTTTATTTTCATTTTCATTGTGTATTTCTGCACTAATTAATTGGTTTACGCGATTTGCAGCGTACATTTTTTTGGCCTCTTTCTCAAACAAATGTCAAATCGACAGTGACAAATGGACGAAGAAAACTAGAGAGACAAATAACTATATATATAAATAACTTTTTTAATAATATAAAAATTTGACGTCGCTTAATAGATAATAATGAGATATCATATTTTTCTATTTGTTTACTAAAATTTTAGCATCTTTATATTTATGATAATCAGTGAATAAATAATCATTTTAACTTGGCGGTAAAAATCTGGAAAAATTAAAATTATAAAGGAGTAAAGCATGATAGGCAAACATTATAAAACTGAAATTATGAAATTCAACAATTTCTGAAAAAATATTGAATTGAAATATTAGGAAATAGAAAATAACAAAAGTTAAGAGTAGTTTTATTTTTAATTTAAAATTAAAAATTTATTTTTTCAACTATTCTAGTATTTTAATTCAATTTTCTTTAATTCAAGTTTTAAAATTTTACCTTCCATTATATATCAATGCATAATTTTTGTGTTTCAAATCTTTATGATTCAACATTTTTATAAGATTCATCGACCTTCTCGCTTTAAAATACGAGGACAGAATGAGCAGTCATCGAAGGTGGCAGGGTATAGGATTAGTCAATAACAATATCTTGGGTTAGTGTAAAACTTAGGCTTACTATTTAGTGATGGTTTAGCATACACAGCCTGCCTGTTGGGCAGATGGCAGCTATTGATACACGATTCTCTGCTAAAACCTTAATTATCCCTGCTGGCCCATTGTGGCACTCGGTGCAATGTTTTGTGAATTTTTTCACTATCCGTAGGATTCCAAGTGTACAAATGGTTCTTTTGGGCTCCGATTTAAGAAGGATACTTTGTACACCTGCAGTTTTGGTATAAATGTAAAGATTCTAATTTGAATGCTTAGAAATGGTTTGGCGATGAAAATACTGAATTTTTTCTTTTTTTCTCGCTTGTCATGCCACCTTTTTCGGTATAAAACATTTTCTAAACATTCAAATTAGAATCTTTACATTTATACCAAAACTGCAGGTGTACAAAGTATCCTTCTTAAATCTGAGCCCAAAAGAACCATTTGTACACTTGGAATCCTACGGATAGTGAAAAAATTCACAAAACATTGCACCGAGTGCCACAATGGGCCAACAGGGATAATTAAGGTTTTAGCAGAGTATAGTTAAAGGTATTTATACTAAATATCATTAAAAAAAAATTCAAATGATTCACTTTAATTTTGTCATTTTTACTCATAATTTTTTTTTCAGAATTTAAAAGTGTTGTGCCCCCTTAAAGTGCATTAATTGCACTGGCAACTGTTACACTGCTTCCTTGAACAATGTTATAACATAAAATTCACAATATTTTAAAAATGTCAACTTTTATATAATTAAAGATTCAAATTATAAAAAATTTATTTCAAATGTTCTTATTTACAATGTACATTAAACTATGTTTCCATCGAAATGCAACCAAGCGAGCGTCATTGAACAAAGTGTCCATTGCTAGTTATTGAACTAAGCGATGAAGTTTTTAGTTATACAGACTAAAGAGGAAGATCAAGAGACGACAGAATGCTAACTAAATCCGAAATTTGAACTTGAAAACGTTGCTGCTACACCAAGTCGCAAAGCTGTAGCAGCTGATACTGCTGACGCAATAGGGCTCAGCCCTTCTTACTCTCAGTCCCCGTTCTTGGTAAGTGCGCGTCACACACTCATATACACTCTGCGCTGGTGATGTTGATAGCTCACTTGCAAAAGCCGACGCACAGTGGGGCCAAATGGAAAAAATAAACAAAAATCTGCTTCACTTCTGGTTGCAACCAAAATAACTTCTACTGCGGTGAAAATGTACGTTTTTAAGTATATTTTATGAATCTTTTTTTCCTGCAGTGATTCCTATTGATTTGAAAAAGTTACACCGACGCTGAAAACCCTTAGATTTTCATCAATTTTACCTAATTTGCAAAAACATGAACTAAAACGCACTTCGAGCGTGGTTACGACCAAAATAACATCTACTGCAGTGAAAATGTTCGTTATCAAGTATATTTTATATGTTATTTTAGTCGCAACCACGCTCGAAGCGCGTTTTAGTTCATGTTTTTGCAAATTAGGTAAAATTGATAAAATTCTAACGATTTTCAGCGTCTGTGAAACTTTTTCAAATCAATAGGAATCACTGCAGGAAAAAAAGATTCATAAAATATACTTAAAAACGAACATTTTCACTGCTGTAGAAGTTATTTTGGTCGCAACCAGAAGTGAAGCAGATTATTGTCCATTTTTTTTATTTGGCCCCACTGTGCGACGTCCCCTCGTTCGGTCGCTGATCGACAGGTAGGGTCGTCCTTCCCTATAGTAGCAGTTTATAGGTGACGCGTTCGTATCTATGGCCGAAAGCTGTCTGTCTGTCCATCGGACTGTGACTCATATGCAAGGCCCCGAATCTCGGCTTGCTCTTGCGAAACGTTTGAACGATGCGCGAATCTACACGATTTCGCACCTTGTTACAACATCTTAAACTTGCGTCAAGCTAATTTTGCGGCACTTGGATCGAAATATACTATTATCAGGAAACAGCTAAATTTAAATTGTGAACTATTTGATAATACTTGAACTTCTTGACAAAGAAAGTACAAGATCAGTTTTATAATTGTAATAACATAACATTTATTTTCTTTGTTTCAGATGAGTTGAGAAATCGTGATGAAAAAATACAAAAGCTTCTGAATGAATTAAACCATCTACAGGAATCCCTTGCAAGTCTTTTAAGCTGTCCTAATAGATATGTAGAATATAATGAAAATGCAATCAAGGAACGAATACATGAAATCTTAAAAGAAAATCAAGACAATATTTTGGTATGAACTCAAAACACATACACTTGGTGGTAGATTATTCTCAAAGAACGTTTCAAACTGAATAGCAACGTCACTTGTCAATTTCGAGGTTTATAACGTGGCACTAGTATCATGTTTTTAAAATTTTGTACTTTGAGCCGGGAGAGCGAGAAAACCACGAACAGAATTCGTGGCGCGAAATTCAAATCTCGTATTATCATTGTCGCGAGATAGATTAAAAAAACTCGTTTTGAACGTTAAATGTGTTATGGGGGAATATATCAATGAATATATTGTAAGCGGAGAATCGATGCAACTCAAGCACTTTCCATGTGAAGTGCGATGTTAGTGATTGTCTACTTGAGTTCTTCGTACCCTTAATTACGGTCGCCACCTGCTTGTTGCGTACAAGCAGAAAAACTTGTTTATTAATTAATTAATTGAAGTACTAGCAATAATCATCTCGCACGCTAACGCTCGCTCGGTTGTGTTTCAGTGGAGATTTATTTCAACATGTACATTGTAAATAAGTGCATTTAAAATACATTTCTTAGGATTTGAATTTTCAATTATATAATAGTTGATATTTTAAAAATATTGTAAATTTTGTGTCATAAGATTCCGCAAGAGAACAGATATATTTTAACAATTGTAAAATCAATGTTTAATTAAATTTTTTTTAATCTGTATTTTAAATTTAATTAAACAGTAGCATAAATTTAAAATTAATGTTTTAAGAAAAGAAAATTTTGAATGGTGTTAAATACCAGGCAGATTGATTAGACAAAAAAAAGTAATGCATTTTTTAAATCAAATCATTCAAGATGTTATAAACTTTGTATATCTACATTGTATAACTTATTTGAATATATATATATATATATATATATATATATATATATATATAAATATACGCACTGTAAAAGAGGTTCAAATGAGATGCGAATTACAAAGAGGTCATTCTAATACTGATATAATTAAGAAATATAGATAATGTGACCCTGAAGGACCGAAGAACCGGAGAGCAAAAGAACCGGAGAAAAAGTGTTCATGCTTAATATAATGTATAATAGAATGTCTTCGATAATGGCTGCTGCGACAGATATTACTTATTCAGGAATATTAGAGCAAGGTCGATTATGGAGAACACTTGTGATCAATAATTAATAAACTGTGCATTTATAGATTAATTAGTTTTAACAAAGTATCGTTGTTAATGCGGAGCACAATCACGCTCAGCGTTAGCGAGCCTGTACCACTATTAATATTTATGTGAGGAAGCTCTGTTCGCTAGACCAGTTGATTTGTCACTGGTTTGTTTGAATTGCCCGCGCGCTTATATACCGGCCCCGCGTGGTCCTTATGGCCGATTACCGACAGGTCTGACCATTAGTGTTTCAGTAGTCGGCCGTTTGGTGCTGACGTGTGAGTTGCTGTCAGCCTTGGCCCGTTTGGTGGTTGTCGTCGTCCCTGCAGCCTATTCCCTTTGGTCGACGTGCTTTTTGGGTTCGTCCAAAGGGATGCTTAAGATATCCTTATAATATTAATAATAGATAATAAAAAAATAAACAACTAGTTGCTAATTGAAATGTAACATATTACTTTACGGTTTGAAAAAAAGGTTATTCTACAAAAATAGCAATGATAGCGCCAATGAGTTTAATGAATAAACTATTTAGAACTTTGGCTTTCAGTTCAGAAACTTATAACAATATTGTTAAAAGGGAAACATCTTTTGATGCTGTCACTACACCATCTTCAGTCTATAATTTCATTTCTAAAAAAATGAAAGAATTATTAAGTTCAGATAACATTGATTTAGATGAAATCATCAGATCATGGAATAGCTAAATTATATGCTATAAGTTTCTGAACTGTAAGCCAAAGTTCTAAATAGTTTATTCATTAAACTCATTGGCGCTGTCATTGCTATTTTTGTAGAATAACCTTTTTTTCAAACCGTAAAAGTATTAGGGGTTATGCAGGTTCTGCGCCACTGACCATCTGATCTGGCATTTCTACCATACCGACGCCGGTAACTGTCGGTATGGCAGTTCTGCCTTATCGGCTCCCTTCCCTGTCGATACAGGCATCTCGCGTCCAGCGGCACCTTGCATTTTCAGCAGCCCGCGTCCCCTGGGTAAAAAAAATCGATGATCTATAACGATTATTCTTGCCATGCCGACGTCTGTAAGTCGCGGGCATATAAGCATCTGGCTGCTTATATCCGCGTTCCCTGGGTAAAAAAATCGATGATCTATAACGATTATTCCTGCCATGCCGACGTCTGTAACTCGCAGCCATATAACTATCTGGTTGCTTATATATTTTTTTCATCCATAGGCCCGATGCCCGAATCCCGCGTCCCGATTTTTTCTTCACGATTACAGGCTGCTGCCCGTAGGCCGAGTCTCAATACAAACTTGATATTTATTAAAATATTAATCACTGAATTTTTTTGCGAGACTAGCTCCCCACTTTCACGATCACTTTTTTTAAATTCACTTTATATTAATTATAAAATAACACTGTTTTATATAATATAACGAATAATTCATCAATTGAATTTGGAATGAAGAGGAGTATAGGTTAAATAAATAAAATTTGCAGGTAAGATTAATACATATATTTAAACAAAAATTATAAAATTATCAGTATTCTTTTACAAAATGTCTTAAATTCACTAAGCTGTTTTTTTATTCTTCTTAAACGTCCATCAAATAAATTCAATTAGACAATTGCCTAGATATTTTAATCTAACTTCTCTTTTTTTAGTATCTTCTTTAAAATTATTGTACGCCTCTTCTTTTTCAATGAGTATAGCGTTAACTCTAGTTGGTAAGAAAACATCAAACAAAGAATCTAGCTGTAACACAATGAACAAATAGATAATATATATGGAAATCCTATACCAATGGAAAATCTTAGTTTAGAGCAACAAATATCTTTTAACGAGTCAGATACCTGTCATATTTGTGAAAAATCGATAGATGGTAGAATTAAAGATCATGATCACTGTCACTTAACCTCAAAATATCGAGGATCTGCTCATGCTGGATGTAATTTGAACTATCAAAATTCAAGAATAATTCCAGTGGTTTTTCATAATTTAAGTGGGTATGATGCTCATTTTATAATCAAAGATATATCTAATTGTTTTCCAGGCAAAGTTGATCTTCTTCCTTTAACAAAGGAAAAATATATTGCTTTTACTAAGCATTTTGAAAATAGTGTGATAAAGCTCCATTTTATCGACTCATTTCGCTTTATGGCATCATCTCTCGATCAATTAGCATCTTTTCTGAACGAGTTTAAAATACTGAAATCTGTTTTCTCAGATTTGGAGGCTAGGAAATTTCAACTTTTGATAAAAAAAAGGTGTTTTTCCCTACAAATACATTAATTGTATGGAAAAACTAAATGAAACTGAACTGCCTGCTATAGAGAAGTTTTTCAGTTCACTCACAGATTCAACAGTATCGCAAGATGATTATGCTCATGCGCAGAAAGTGTGAACAGAGTTTGAAATAACAACTCTTGGAGAATATTCATATCTTTACATGAAAACAGACATACTACTATTAGCTGATGTTTTTGAAAATTTTCATGATCAGTGTTTGACTGTATATGGTATTGATCTAGCACATTATTATACAACACCTGGCTTCACCTGGGATGGAATGCTTAAAATTACTGGTGTTAAATTGAAACTGATCACGGATATTGATATGTTACTTTTTACTGAGCGTGGTATCAGTGGAGGATTAAGTCAATGTTTTCATAAATATGCTAAAGCTAATCATAAATATATGAAAGAGCATTATAAATGCGATCAAGATAATGTATATCTCATATATTTAGATGCTAAAGAATTTTGAAAAGAAAGCAATCTGTTATTAGATCAAAATTACACAATGTTGAAACCATACAGCAAGAAAACATTGCACTAAGTCCGTAAGATGATAAAAGATTCCTGATACCAGACAGCAATGAAACACTGGCTTGGGGACATTATAGAATAAAGTGAGTATAAACCTTTACAAAATCAATAATGATATATCATGTTATTAGAAATTAGTATAAATTAATTTCAGGTTATTGAGTGCTGATAATAACTCAAGCAAACAAAATAAGAATCTACGTTTTAGTGATAAAGTTTTGATTCATAATATGTGTACATGGACGTTTGCATATCAGAGTGCTCGACGTGATATATATACATACACACACATAACTTTCCATTATATTTTTTTCTGCTTAGTATTAACAAAACTATGAGATTTTTTTTTAAAAGCACTGGATTAATAATTACTCCCGTTATATATATATATATATATATATATATATATATATATATATATATATACAATATACAGGGTGACCCAATTTAAACGGGCACCGCTCATAACTCGTCAGGGACAGCCACAATCGAAAAAATGGTAGAGACCAAAGTTGTAGGATATCGAAGGGGCAACCCGATGGTGATCTTGGATTTGACCTTGAACGCGTTTTTCAAGGTCATTTGAAGGTTAACTTTGGATTTTTAAATAGGAACCCCATTCTTTTATTGCGGGAATGGAAAGAGCGGTAAATTTTACGTTCAGAATGGTATGTTCGGTTGCGGCACTGAAGGTCATCTCAATGTCCTGCAGCCAGAATGAAACCCCGCCTACGTAATTCCTCTAGCAACGCCAAATTAAAAAAAAAGTGGTAGAGACCAAAGTTGTTGTATAGGGGGGGGGGGGAGAATTGTGACCTCGAATTTGAGCCAGTCCTACAAGGTCATTTCAAGGTCAAATTATTTTTTTTCAAACAACACCCACTTTTTCGACTCCGGATCCTGAAAGCGTGTAAAATGTTGCACTTTAAACGAAGTAGTAAATTTAAAATAGAAGAAAAGATTTTAATCATTTAGCGTGCCATTTCGTGCGTTTTGTCATCATTATAAAACTTGATGTCCAGGACCCACGACGAGGACGTAGCAGGGTGGATTTTCAGGTCCCATTTTGATCCGGCCGATGAAGGCAAGACGTGAAGACACCGGCCGATTAAGGCAAG
>QLYP01000794.1:0-49509 GCA_016647725.1 Nasonia giraulti
AAATCATCAAAATCGGTGAGTTCGGGTTGGGTACCTTTCCTTGTTAGCTGTTTGATTCTAATTTGCGCAAGTCAAGATTTTTGACGTGTTTATATAGCGCGAAGCAGTGAGAAGAGAGTCGAGTTGACAATTTTTTCCGCTATTGACGTCAGAGCATGGCTTATGTGTGTTTTTTTTCAGCTGGTGTATATGGTGTGTGGATACTGTATTTAAATTTTGTGTTTCTTTCTTCTAATTAATACCGTTTTCTTGGAGGTGTATGTGTAGCATTTCGGAAACTAGTCTTTTATTTAAATTGATCTCTCTGTCTTTAATGTGGTAATTTTCAAAATTGAGAGTGTGATTAAAATTGCTGATGTGATCGGAAATGATAGTATTGTTCGACTTTTTGTGTTCATTTATACGTACACACACATTCCTTTTTGTTTGGTCTACATACGTAGCAGAGCAATCATAGCATTCAAGTTTATAGACAATGTTGTTTTCTAGATCTTTATCTTTCTTGTCTTTGCCTTTTATAATGATGTTCATTTGGCTATTTATTTTTAGCTCAGTTTTGATGTTAAGGGCCTTGAATGCATGGCTGGTCTGCTCGTAACCTTAAATATTGGGTAGGCTGACAATATTGCGTTTTCCATTACTGCGAATCTGTTGCCTCGACAATGTGTTTGATGTTATCGTTGACATTATTTTTTGTATATATTTGTTAACACGACCGCTTGACTCTCTTTTCACTGCTCCGCGATATATAAACACGACTATATGCTCGACTCGCGCAAATTAAAATCAAACAGCTGAGAGAGAGACACACACTGTTCACCGACGTTCCCCCCGCCGCGCGGCGGGAAAGCGCCTTCTCGACAAAATCTTGTACCGAATTTCTCCATAATTGTAAGTCTTATTTCACACTGTACATACATTATTATACACCAACAAGTTTTTAATAAATACAAATTTTTCACATCAGTCTCCTGATGAGGAAACGTTGATAAGAAAAAAGAAAATGTTTTAAAGTTTTTTCTCTCCTTTCTCACCACACAACCTACCTTGGGAAGACAAATACAGACAAATTGATATTCTTGATCACCACCGAGGGACAACATCAGATAGAGAAAAACCATTTTCTCTAAAAATATTGTTGTTATGGACAATATCCTGGCTCGGGCCGAGACCCCTACTATGATGATCGACCAGTTGATTGACGATATGATCTGTGTCCGAGGTTTCCGGAATTATGCCAGGAATCCTGGGGGGAGTTTCGTCCAGAGTCCGTAACCCTTCCGTGGATTCGCCAAGATTTCACCGCTTGAAGTCTCCAAGAGGTGGGCGAGCGTCTCATCGTTGTGCTGGTTATGGTCGAGGTGTCTTCGGAGGGGCACTTGCTCCGCGTGACTCCTCTTCCGCTTTAACCCGAGCAGCTGGTCCAGGTTCCCGTCGGTCCTCGGAAGTTGCCTCTTCTTTTGGTTCTCGTGTCTTCTGACGTGATCGACCTCTGCCGGTGCTCATTTCCATGGCTTCGCCTAGTGAGCGAGTAAGTAGCAATTTTAATTCAACTTGATCTTTCGTCCGTTGACCGTTCATTCCGGCATTCACCCGTGTGTCGTTTCTTTTTTTGTGATATGTTTGTAGTCCTTTGTTCACGTGACACATGTGAGATATCCTGGGCGTAGTCAGACGCCTAACCGCAGTTCTACCGAGACAACGTAACCAAGATCGAGTCTGTCAGATCAGTTCGCGCAGGGCGTATCCCAATTTTCATATAATCCCTTTGCAGTATTCAATCCTTCTGCTCCATTACCCCTAATAACGAGTACCTATTCGCCTTCCTTTTCAACTCGGATAAGCAAGGAGCGCTCCAGTTCCGAGGTGTCTCACACACCCTCCGTGTATCTGCGCGCTACTACTCGCGATTCGGTCGCTACATCTGTTTGCAATAGTGGGTCGGATTTAACGCGAGAGAACATATCAGGGTGTGCCGGTTACTGGTACAATAGTGCTACGGTTTTTGTTCCCGAGGCAAATCACGCGTCGACTGTTAGAAGCGACTTTAACGACGATGCTCTTGCCTATACCGAGTATTTTTCCGCGAATTTATCTGGCTCTCATCCCGTAATCCACGATAGTTCCTTTGACGTTACGCGTACGAATTTTAAAAATTACGAGGCGGTGTTTCCGTCTGCTGGAGTTTTTCACCCGCCTTTCGGGTCTGTGCTGTCACTTAAGGCCTTTACGCGAATCTTTATCTCAGGACGCTTTACCGGGACAACTTTCTATCAGGAAATCTGTTCCTGGATTCGGATGATGATGGTGTATCTAACGATGTTCCTGGGATCGTCGCAGTTGCTGGATTAGGCGTGCTAGCTGCACCTCGGCCAACTTCCCCGGCTCTTCCGGTGGAAAATCCTGACGGAGCAGTGGCACTGCTTCGTGATTTATTCACCTTTCTTATCTGTGATGATTTTATCTATTCGAAATTTCGGCAGTGTGATAATGGTCAAGCCGTGTGTGAAAGCTGCCTGTCACGCTGTAGGGTTAGCCTTGTATGTCGGGGGGTCTGCTCCGATCTGGAGGAACCGTCTGCTTTAAGAAATAAGATCCAGGAAGCGCTTTCCTTGTCGTCATCATCACTAAGGTTGCCCCGAGGTGCCGGCGGCCGATGCCTGGTTTAGGCATAGGGACTCCTGTGCTTAACGTCCGCGGCCTCTGTCGCCTAGGACCCGTCGATCTATCGACTAGCGTGCCTCTGAGGCTTCTGACGACCGTTACCCGATTCTTCCTTAGTGAAGCGCTTATTAAATGTACTAACAATGCTTTAATTTTCTCGTGATTTGTATACGATTTTATATATATACTAGGGGGGTACCCCCCTGCTCGCTCCGCTCGCCAAACCCCAAATTTTGGTTTTTATTATATTGTATTGATAACTAATAAATTGAGTATAAAAAATGTAAATATTTATTTATATAAAAGTATTGTAAATAATTAAAAAAGGATAGTTCATCTGTAGATAGTCAATTTAGATAGTAGTTTTTTTTTGGAATTTAATCTTGAATTCATATTTTAACTCTCGTTTTTATTGTCTGATATATTCTGAAATTAATGTAAATAAATCAATTTGGTATTCAAATAGAAATTCATTTTTTTACTTAGTATATGTCTTTTTAAGACATCCGATCTATAATAGTTTTTCCCACAGATATAGCAAATATATGTTTTATCCTTGTGCTTCAATTCGTGGCGTATTAAATTACTTTGTCTTACAAAAGATAAATCACACGTTTTAGATTTATGATTCTTAATCGCGTTTGTATGTATTTCTATCATATGCCGAGAATAATGTTTTTTATTTTTTAAAATAAGTCCACAATTATTACACGTTAGAATTTTATAACTTGATATGTTCAAAATTTGTAAAATAATTATCTAAAATCCCTTAGTCATTATCAGCTATGTGCGACGATAGAACAATAATTCCTTTGGTTTACTATAAAATATTAGTTGTATGTAAAATTTATGATTGATTTGTTTATCAACATTAATTTATTTATATATTCTTAAATAAACGTATTTATCTATGAAAAATATAATCATATTATTATCTGCTGATGTCTTTCTGACATAATAACATTTCAATATTATAAAACAGTAAATCTTAAGCAGCTGCCTGATTTGCGATAGAGGGATACGACTTTCGAAGCACATCCCATATACTATTTCTCTTTCTCTCTTTTTGCGCTTTAATTGACTATCCGCTATTCCACGCTACTTGAAACGTTTGAAATTCAAATAGAAATCAAAACATCACAACAGTTTTATCTAAAATTATATAAAATACATTAAAAGTTTGATTAATTTTTATTTTTGAAATATTTTAAGAGATATACAAACTAAACATCAATAATATCAAAACTCAAAATAGAACAGATTAGAATGCTATTAATGAAGTTACAAATGTACATATATATATATATATATATATATATATATATATATATATATCCCAGTGAACAAAACTTTTTATTTTGTTATTATTTTTAATAAGACATATTTAAGTTATAGAAGATAAATAAGATAAATGTTTATTTTGTTTTAGAATTATTTATAACTAAAAGTATTAGGAGATAATCGGACTATCTTTATGAAAATAACATACAGATTAACCTAAAATCATTTTTACTAACATTTACAACAAACTTAATTAACTAATGTGTGAAAACAGGTAATTGATTCTTTTAATCATTATAAGCTTATGTGCGGCAACAGGACATTGATTCCTTTAATCATTATTAGCTGATGTGCGGACATTGATTCCTTTAGTCATTATTAGCTGATGTGCAGACATTGATTCCTTTAGTCATTGTAAAGCTTATGTGCGATGACAGGATTCCTGTAGTCATTATTAGCTGATGTGCGGCAATAGGACATTGATTTTTTTAGTCATTATTAGCTTATATGCGGCCACAAAGCATATATTCCTTTTGGCATTATTAACTGATGTGTAAGAATAGCTAAATATTGATTCTTTTAGTCATTATTAGTTGATGTGCGAGAACAGAGGATTAATTTTTTTAACCATTATTAATAAGTTATGTTTATAACATATCCTGCATATATGTCTGTGAACAAATTTAAAATTTCCCACCTTTTTTCTTATAAATTGATTGCATACAGATGGGAAATAATCATAATTTTACAATTTTGAATAAATTTATGCGTAAAATTTGCAGTACCACAGGTATCCGTAGATTGATAGGTAAATACAGGTACTTATCTTTGATTGATTCTCACAGCGGAGACGTATTTGTAACAATGCCCGCGAAATGTAACAATACTTGCACATACACTGTAAGTTAAGTAAATAGAAAGTAGCATTTATTATAATATTAGCGAATGATACGTTAGCCATCGTTTAACAGCTTTAATAAAATTTTAAAATCAACTTCTGCTGATAGAAAATACACCATAATTTCTAGTGGCGTAATTAGTATACAGTAACTTCTGCTCAGTTATTCTGCCCAAATTATGTTCAGAATAATTCGCGTTCTGGGACCGATTCTGCGTAGAATCTGCTAAAAATTCTGAAATAATGCTCAAAATACTTCAAAACGTATTTTTTTAAGTTATTTGTTTTTTTTACTATTTAAGAACTAATTTTAAATTATAACAAATTGAATTATATCTATTTAAGGAATTTAAACAGTCAGTAGAGCAGAATATTTATTTGGATATTTAGTTGGGTTTAAGATCTTTGAGATTTTTAAGTAGGGGATTTATCGAGTTGTAAGCAAATCAATGTGTGCTTATTCTAACCTTCTAACCTTGACAAAATTTTTAGCAGATTCTGCCCGAGCACCGTCGCCTGTATGATAATTTTCTGGGCAAACTCATAAATTCTACCCGCCGAACTTATTATTAGGAAAAGAAAATTTACCAGATTCTGGGCAATAAAGCCTTAACTTTATACAAGGGTGTGTTTGTATATTATGCAAATAGTTTAAATATATATTTGACAGGGAGCAGTTTCAAATAGAATGGGATGAAATTGATGATGTAGAAAACGAAAATGATTTGGATACGCAACTTAATTATGAACTAGAAGAATACCTTAGATCTGAACAAGAATATGATCAATACCTATTCAATTCAATGTTAAAATGGGACCAAGAACAATTAGAAAATTTAAATTCTGACATACTAATTTATGAAAAAAATTTTGATGGTGTAATACAACAATTTTCACTGCTAGATGAAATTCCCAATAATATGACAATCAAAATACAAAAAATATTAAGCTTCGAAAACAAAAATGTGATGATTCTTTTCCAAAAGAAGTACTGAATAATCAAGAATTTTATATAAAGTATATTATTAATATAGCAAACATAATGCATCACATTCATTTTATAAAATCTTAGTTCTTCCATGTCAGACAAAAGTCATCGTAACGAAACTTTAAACAAAATTTTAAATATACTAATGAATTTATTATATAAATATTCTTTTATATAAATTTATTTATTTTTCAGAGAAAATAAAGAACAAGAAACAAAATATATAATTACTATTTATCGCATTAATTATATACTTTTCGAAAAGATTTTTATTTTTATGACATTTACATTGTATATCTTACAAATTTAAAGTGTTTGATAATCTATAAATTGTTAATCATTTTTGAAAATAAATATTTTTTAAAAACATAATAGTACTTATCGATATATACCCATAAGAACGTTGGATTTTAGTGCATGAGACGCTCAGACCTAAGCAAATAAAAATAGTTATATACATTTAACAGCAATTTTCTTACTATTAAGATCTAATCTTTATCATAATTGACATACTTATAGATTACAACGTACTAACACGACTTCAAACTAATTCAAAAAATTTAATTAATAGAAGATTAATTTTTTTATTTTAATTTATTCAAATTATTCATTTATCGAGTGATATGTATTTATATATAGTACGAACATATTACAAACTTAACAAAAATAATTTTCACTTATAAAGTTTATTATTGCAATCAATTTTATATTTCTTTTAGTTTCCTATCTATGGTATTAATGAAAACTGAAAAATATGCGCCCACTACCGACACAATCTTGGAAAACTGAAAATTTTTTCACTTCATCGGTGCTACAATCGATTTAGTTATCTACTCCAAGCAGATGAATGAAGTGATTAGTAAAATTCTATGAACTGTACCCAAGTTGCTTACCGTGATAATCAGAAACGGAAACATACGGTGAATTCTATACAACTTACGTATTACCTACATTATTTTTTTATTACATTTAGTTAAAATTTTCTTTAAAGAAAAAAGACTTAATGGTGACATTTAAACTCCAAAAAATAGAAATTTTATGAAATTAAGTTTTTTATCCTTAAAATTTTAATAAGATTTTTTTTACTATATTTGAAAATGGAACATATTAGAGTTTTAAAAATCCTTGGCGATGGCAATTGTCTATTTAGATGCTTTTCTTATTCTTTATACAATACAGAAGATTTTCACATGAGAGTCAGATTAAATATTGTTCAATATATTGTAACGCAATGGGAAAATTATAGTTCTTTCATAGTTGGAAATGGTTATTATCAAGGTATTGTAAATAGTCAAGATTATGAAATGTTTATGTCTCAAGTTTCTGTTTATGGCAATGAGATTGAAATAAGAAGTTTTTCGGATCTGTGTAATGTTTATGTCAAAGTATATTTAGATAACGATGAAAGTAACTTTACTTTTGGAAATATTTCTCAACCTTCTGAATTAAAATTATTACTAAGTGGACAACAAGATTCTGGTCATTATGACGTTATTCTTGAATTTATTAACGATCATTCGAAATCTCAAGTTTTAGTGTCTGATGAAAAAACATGTAATCTAAAACGAAAATCTTTAGATGATTTCAGAGAAAATCTTTCACATAAAAAACTTAAGTCGCACACATCTCAAACAAAAATTGGTAATAGTGTTAAAAGAGTGAAAAAACATGTAAAAGATTTCTCAGATTTCGGAGAAATGAGTTATAAATGTAAATTTTGTTCAGCTGTATTTTGGCAAGAAGAAAGAAGTCTACTTGTTGCCATAATGGGAAAGTTAGATTATCACCTTTAAGCCCATACAACAAAGATCTTAAAGACTTATTACTTAATGATAACCATTTCAGACTATTAATAAGGTATTACAATAACTTATTCTGTTTCGCGACTTTTAGTGCTAACGTGAAAAACGAAAATCAAAAAGCTATTTATAATTTAAAAATTCAAGGTAAAGTTTATCACATCACACCTTCTTCATTAATACCAATAAATAATGAACCTACATGTGGACAACTTTATATTTATGATGACATAACTTCTATAGAGAAAAGATTTAAAACTAATGAAAAATTGACTAAACAGCATATAGAGATTTTGACAAATATTTTAAATAAAAATCCATACGCCAAGAATTTTAGATGTTTAAATCAATTATCTAATATACAGAACTTACCAAATTACAAGTTATTTTTTATTCGTAAAACAGATAAACAAAAGCATAGGTATAACTAACCATTAACCGCAGAATGTGGCGCAATTATTGTTTCCAAGTCAATGATTCCTGACGATTATGATCTTTGTGTTTATGCCAAAAATAACGTAAATTGTGAATATAAAAATATTTATTTGAACAAATTGTCTCATTACATAGATCCTATGGGTTTTCCGTTGATGTTTCCATCGGGTGATTTAGGATGGAGTATTGGATACAATAAAAAGCCAAATTCTACAAAAAACAGTTATAATATTGAAGATCTCACTTCTGAGTCAAAATCCAAAAGAAGCTTAGAAAATCTGACTCTTTTACAATACTATGCTTATAGGCGTTCATATAGACCTAATAGTACAAACTTCTCTCCCGTATTATATAGTGGTAGATTAACTCAACAATACTTTTTACAAGCACTCATTATGATAGAAAGTAATAGAATGAATTTCTTCCGAAATAATCAAAAACAGCTTAGAATAGAATGTTACAAAGGCTTATATGACCATGTTTATAACTCAGCTGCAAATAACTCAAAATTTTGAAAAAAAGAAAGGTTAGGAAATTTATTCATTTTACCCGCAACATACATAGGTAGTCCTCGGTACATGCAACAACATTATCAAGATGCTATGGCAATAGCAAGATCAAAAACAAAACCTGATTTATTAATTACTATGGCGTGCAATCCTAAATGGGCAGAATTGAAAAGAGTTTTAGAAAAATGTCCAAAAGGAACTACTCCAAATGATATTCCAAATATTACTGTTAGATTATTTTACACAAAATTTAAGTCTTTTCTAGATGATATTGTAAGAAATGAAATTTTTGGGAAAGTAATAGCTTATGTCTTTACAATAGAATTTCAAAAGAGAGGATTACCACACGCTCATATTGTAGTTACGCTACATTCAAAAAACAAGCTCATGACACCTCAATCTATTGACAAATACATTTTTGCTGAAACTCCTGATAATTCAGATAAAGGTTTACAAAAATTAGTAATTAAACATATGTTACATGGACCACATACAGATAAATCTCCTTGCATCATCAAAAATAAGACTATTTGTAAAAAAAAATTTCCACAACCATTCCGCGATATCACCATTTTTAAAGAAAATGGTTATCCTGAATATCGAAGAAGAAATAACATTTCACAAAACTATACTTATCGAATTAAAAAATTTAGAAAAATTATTCCAGTTGACAAAACAATGGTTGTTCCTTATAATAACTTTTTATTGAAAAAGTATAAGTGTCATATTAATGTCGAATATTGTGCATCAATTCAAAGTATTAAATACATATTCGATTATATTCAAAATAAATTGAAAATCCAAATAATTCTAGCGAAGAAACTCCCATAGTACATGATGAACTCACTCAATATGTAGATAGTAGATATTTAAGCCCAATGGATGCTGCTTGGCGTCTACGAGGATATCCTCTTTGTGGTAAATTACCCGCTGTAGAACGTTTAGGAATCTATACAAAAGATCAACAACATATAATTTACGAAAAAATAAAGAATTGCAAGTCTTAAACAATAAAGAAACTACTTTAACAGCATGGTTTAAATTAAATAAAATTGATGATTTTGCAAAAACACTTAAATATGTTGAACTGCCTGAATATTATAGATTTAATAAAAAATCAAAATCTTGGATAAAACGTTCACGTTCTTCTCAATACAATACTATTGCTCGACTTAATATCGTATCACCAAAAGATACTGAGAGATTTTTTTAAAATTAATACTAAATCGAGCAAGAGGTCCAACTTCATTTAAAGATTTGAAAAATCATAAAGATATAGAGTATCAAACATATAAAGACGCAGCACTTGCAATGGGCTTAATAGAAGATGATTCAGATATTTTTATTATTTTTGAAGAAGCTTGTCACATCATGTTACCATTTCAATTACGTAAATATTTTTCATGGTTTATTTTAGCAGAAAACATACAGGGTAATACAATTTGGAACAAATTTAAAAATTATTTCACCGAAGATTTTAAGACAAATAAAGAGAATAATGCTCTATCTCATATTCAAATTATATTAGAGAATGAAGAAAAATCTTGCAAAGATTTCAGTTTACCAGAACCAAATAGTATTATTAATGATGATGCAACATCTATATATAATGTCTTACAAAGTGCCGATATCTTTAAATGTATGTTTGATCAATCGACCGATGAACAAAAGGCAATTTTTGAAGAGTTAGTTGACAATGAACACAAAATTTATTTCATTGATGGACCTGGAGGTTCGGGAAAAACGTTTTTATATAAAACATCAATTTATTATTACATGTCATTAAACAAAAAAGTTTTATCAATGGCATGGACTGGCATCGCGTCTATTTTGTTACCTACGGGATTTACAAGTCACCGAACCTTCAGATTGCCTTTAGATTTAAATAATATTGAAAGTGCTTTTTTGAAATTAGAGTCTGACAAAAAAAAATTAAGAGAGGCAGATTTAATAACTTGGGATGAAGCTTCAATGATACCTAAAAAAGCTTTAGAAATTATTAATCTTACGGTACAAGATGTATGTCGTAACGATATTCCTTTTGCGGGAAAATTAATAGTATTAGGAGGAGATTTTAGACAAATTCTTCCAGTAATTAAACATGGACACCGAAACTCTATCATAGAAGAAACAATTAAATATTCAACCTGTGGCTTCTTTTTAAAATCTTCAAGCTCAATAAAAATATACGTTCGAATAATGTAGAATTTTCCTCTTTTTTGTTAGAAATAGGAGAAGGTAAAGTCGATACATTTGAAATTCCTCAAAAATGGAAAACTACCGATGTTTGCAATGAAATTTATAAAATTATTAATTTAGGTGCTTCCGTTAGTAGCGTGATCTTAGCTCCTCATAATGAAGACATCAAAATTTTACATAAGAAAGTTATAAAATTATTACATGGTGAATCAAAGACATATTATAGTGTAGATTATGCAACACATAAAGGAGTAGATCAAACAGAGGAAAATATTCATTTAAATTATCTAGTTGAAATGTTGAATAATATCAGAGAAGGTCTTCCACCACATAAACATAATTTGAAAGTAAATGCAATAGTGATGTTAATTAGAAATTTAAGTATTACAGATGGTTTATGTTATGGCACTCGTTTAAAGATTACCAAATTATATAAGTATAACATTGAAGCAGAAATAATTACAGGCGAAAACATTGGACAGAAAGTTTTTATACCGAGAATAACACTAAACACCGAAAATCCATCTTCGTTTCCATTTACTCTTTTTAGAAAACAATTCCCAATCATATTAGCGTTTGATATAACGATAAATAAATCACAAGGCCAAAGTATTGATTCAATAGGAATTTTTATGAAACGACCATTGTTTTCGCATGGTCAATTATATGTTGCATTATCTCGATGTCGAAATCCTGATAATATACGCATTCAGAATGAGTCAGGTGAATCAATACAAAATATTGTTTGGAATGAAATTTTAAATATTTGATTCAAAACTGTTTAGTCAATTCTTAGAGTTTTCGATCATAGAATAAATTATTATTCAATTTTTTTTAGATTTTTTTCAAATAAAAGACATTTATATTAACTTCTTGCTGATTTTCAATTTCGAATTTTAAAATCATTTTGTAGACATTCAAATTAGTATGCATACATAATTCTTTTTAAAATTATTTTACAAGAATCATCAATATACACAATGCAGAACAAAACAGAAACATAAATGATCGTTTAATAACAATAATGAATTAATTTCATATTATTATAGGACATGATATAATAATGTCTAATTAATTTATAAATATTAAATGAGTATTTAACATATTTACTTAAAAAAAGTTTCCATTGAGATTTCGTCCTGTTAAAAAATATAGAAAAAAATCAAGATTTATTATCAAATTAACTACGTATTTAAATTTCTTTTTTCAATATGAATACATAAAATTAATTAACTGATAAAAATTAATAAAAGTTAATTTTTCTTAATCATATCATATTTTACGTAATTCAAAGGCGAAAAATTTAATTTAATTATAAAACTGATTTGATAATAAATTGATTAATATCCATTATTTTTAACAAATATTATTTAGATTAAATGCATAAAATAAAAATATTAAAATGATTATAAAGATTGTAAACTTTTTTTAAGTAATTATGTTCCTGCAGGATGGAGGATGGTATTAGGTGGAGTCTTAGAGGAGGAGGACTGGCATCTAAGACTCCCGTGGTTATATGGCTCTAGGCGATGATTCCACCGTTTTTTATTGAATTATTATATAAAAAATTCAAACTGTTAACAATAGATAATTTCTAACTTGATATATATCCAAATCAATAGTATAATTTTATATACTAAATGGAACTATTGTTCATAGTAGCCTTTATTTTATATAATTATATCATGTTATATAATTACGTAAAATAATTGGCGAATTTTTTAAATAATAATTTAAGAAAAACAAAAAAAAAATCAACGCGCCTGAAACACATTGTATATACATATTATAATGTGTTTCTGACAGTACCTCTTGGGTGGTGCGGAAATCTGTCGTTATTATCTTCTCAATTTAAACTTTAACCCATTGTTATACTATTTTTCCAATAAAGGAAATTTTGTTGATCTTCTTAATTTGATTATAACACATCATTATACCATTATTTAAAAAATGGAACTTTTGAAATCTTTGTGACTAAGTTTTATAATAATCATTTTAATATTAATAAAATTGATTTTAGATGGGCCAACGGAGGGTATGCGGAGGGGCTTGCGGAGGGGGTGTGGAGGGGCTAGTGGAGGAGCCAGCGGAGGGGGTGCGGACGGGTGCAGAGGGGCGCGGAGGAGTTATTGACATAAATTTATACATGCATCTATATAATATAGGAAGATATATATATATATATATATATATATATATATATATATATATATATATATATATATATATATATATATATATATATATATATATATGTGTGTGTGTGTGTGTGTGGTTTTACTAGAAATTCCAGTGATTATTTATTTAAAGACCTAGTTATGATCCAATCAATATCCCACTTCTGATTCATTCGCTAAATTTTGTTTATTAATTGATTTTTATTAGTATATATTTTTTTGGTTTCTGCTAGAGGAAGCTTTATAATAGTAAAATTTTGAGTTTCGTCAAAACTTCTAGAAAATAATTTTTGGTGTGTTAGAAGTTCGGCAGATAAAATGAAAATGGTGATTTTTTTTAAATGTATATCACTGTAATTAAACGTCATAACCTTACGAAAAAAAATCATGTGGATGGGTCAAGTGTCAAACTATATCCCATTAAAATTGCAAGTAATTAATTACTCATTTTTTCAATAATAAATCGAAAAATGAAAAAAATGAGTTTTTTTGCGCCTTGATTACGGACGTAAAAAGGCCTTATTACACTTAAGATTTTGGAAAAAGTAGATATTTTATATGTTTTGGCTAAGTTCATTGCGCAGCTTTCAAACTCCTATAATTCTTCAGATATCAAAGTTTAATTTTTTTTTTGACAATTTTTTGATTCCTTATATCTCTAAAACAATGTAGTCAAATGCTTCATAAATTTGATTTGGCGATTTACCATAAAAAAATCAATATGATACTGAACTTTGTTTAACAGAATATATATATATATATATATATATTCTGTCAAACAAAGTTGACGGCAACGTTCGTATTCTTTATTAATAAAAAACCGCTGCTAACTTCATTAACAGTATGCTTTCTCCAAGAGATGTGATGAGTAAGAGAATCGTTTTAAAGCTTCTTAATGAAAATATTAAAAACTTAGCACATACTTATAATAGTATTGTTAATGACCGCCATGCTCATAAATTTTAGAATGCGTGAATCGACACACGATGCGATGATAACTACAAAACAATTTCGAAACCTATAAATATATACATATATATACATGGATGGACTCTTTCACGTCATTGCATTCATTTTCATAGTTAACTTTACATTGTTTTGAATTAACTTATTTTTATCAGATTTTTCTAGATATATTTTATACTTTTATACGAATTTTATACCAAGTGCTTTTACTGCATTACTTCAATTGGCGTCATGGAAAAACATACAGATATTCATTAGGAAATTTTCGAACATTTATTTTTGTCGATACTCGGGCATAAAATGCGATTTATTGCACGCGGAGCGTGCGTAAAATCGACTTTTACGCACAATATATAAAAAAATAATACATTGTGCATAACATAACAGCTTCTATTTTGTTAACAAATAACATTAAAGTATATATTGTAACGGAATTTTTGGAAACAATATTGCACAAAAGTAAAGTGACGAGGGTGATTTGACGCAATACCCCCAAGATATCAAGGCGCGTGCTCTACCACTGACCCAAAAACTCACTCATGTAAACTTGGTGGTAAGATGATTTGGCAGAACGTTTTTGAGCAACAAGTACAGATGCGTTCGGGAGTTATAATAAAGATTTTCCAAGATTTTGATAGATTTCGATGTTTTAGAGGTTCCTGAGTCAGAAAAAGTGTTTTTTGAAAAATGTATATATGTATGTATGGATGTATGTATGTACGTGTGTGCGCGAAAATGGTTACCATGATAACTCTCTAACGCATTTATATTTTTCGAGGAAACTTTACAGGCTTATCAAGTATGATCTAATAAAGAACTGATTAAATTTTGGAGCCGATTCACAAAGATAAACCGTGTTTATGAAAAAACATTTTTTTTGATGAAAACATTGATCATTTTTTTTTTTTTATTATAACTCCCGAATGCAATTGTAGTTTTTGCTGAAACTTTACAGACTTATCAAGTATAATCTAACGAAGAACTGATTAAATTTTCAAGTCGTTTGACTAAAGTAAAGTGCGTTTTTTTTTAAATTTCTCTTCAATATTAAAAATGGCATGTTTTGCCCAAAAATGGTTACCACGATAACCCCTGAACGCATTCGCTGAAACTTTACAAGTTCATTAAGTATAACCTAATAAAGCACTATTTAAATTTTGGAACCGATTTACTAAAATGAAGCGCGAAAAAAAGTTTTAACATTAGATCATACTTGATAAGCCAGTAAAGTTTCAGCGAAAAATATAAATGCGTTAGAGAGTTATCGGTGTGCGGTGCGACCCGTAAGCCACCAAAAGGAGATCCTGGGTGGGGAGACGATCTAAGGTTGCGTGCCGAAGTGACCCGAACTATCTTTGGCCCCCGCTGACAGCAAGACGGGAGGCCGGTACCTAGCAAGTACCGGTCAATCGGCTTAACGAAGGCGTGATATTGTCTGACTTCTGCCATAAACTCTCCAGAGAGCCAAGCATCTTTGTTCGGGGTGGGAGGTTCGAGAGAGTGGAGGTGGGTTAGTGCAGTTGCGCGTACTATATCCTGGTATGATGTGCCCAGTCTGGCACCACCACCAGATAATATGCTGAGGCCATGTCAGCTGCCTCCATATACGGGGGGATCCGGGCGGTCGGGCACATATTGGGATGAAGAACAGTTTCATTATGGATAAGCAGACCGAACAAAAAACCGATCCAGGCAATAACAACAGTCTGGGAAGTGTGGTTCCAACGATCACCGCAAATAACAGCATGCAAGGTGATCGAGAAGAGGAGAGCAAGAAAATGATGGATGCCTGGAACAGAATTCAGGAAGCAGAGGACATTGAACAGGGTCTACTGGATAAGATCCCGGATAACCTAGAAAAGATGAATGGTGTGGTGTCAGTAGCCCACAACATACACAATGTTGTCAAGGAGGACCTGAAGAGGACCATGTCACTCTGGAAGCGACTTACCAGCCTGAGAGAAACGACGAACAAGACCAAGTCGACTTTTGGGCTGATGTTGACAAGCGGCCCGCGGAACCCGCAGACCCCAAGCAGGGAAAGGACGGAGAAAACGCCGAAGAAGAGGAAGCAGCGAACACCTGAACAGGAAATG
Source organism: Nasonia giraulti (assembly GCA_016647725.1). Classification (NCBI taxonomy): domain Eukaryota; kingdom Metazoa; phylum Arthropoda; class Insecta; order Hymenoptera; family Pteromalidae; genus Nasonia; species Nasonia giraulti. Next base: position 16,013 of record QLYP01000794.1, read on the forward strand.
TCCACCAAGAAGAGGAAGGAAGAGACATCTTGGCAGGTAGTGGAGACAAGGAAGTCAAAGAAAAAGGAAAAAGAAGACGACAAAGGTGGCGCTGATGCCTTAAGTCAAAAAGGCACGAGAAAGCCTAAAGCAACACGGGCAAGACCAACCCGGCCGAAGGCCCTTATTATAAAGGCTACCGACGGGAAGTCTTGCGCCGATATCTTGAAAAAGATGAAGGCGGAGCCTAAGTTGAAGACACTCGGCGATTGTGTAAACAAGGTACGCAGGACTGCGGCTGGAGACCTGCTGTTGGAACTCCAGCGAAAGGCAGAAGGGAAAGCAACGGAACTCAGTCAGGTGATACAAGAAGTGCTAGAAGAAGGTACCAAAATAAGGATCTTGCAAGACAAAATGATCTTTGAAGTGGCGACACACCCGCGTTCGAAGAGATGACAGTAAAGTCATTGCGTAAGGCATACGGCGGCACGCAGATAGCAGTCATCCAAATGCCAGAAAAAGCAGCTCGACCGATAATAGCTAAGCAGAAAATCAAGATAGGCTGGGTAGTCTGCAGAATACGGGAGATAGAAAGGAATACTCGCCTACTTAGATGTTATAAATGTCTAGGATTTGGACATATCGCCAAAAATTGCCCGGTAGCACAGGACCGTAGTAACCTCTGCTACAGATGTGGGAATGGAGAACATAAGGCAAGAGATTGTACGAGTGAGCCAAACTGCATACTCTGCCAGGAAAGGGGGGCAGGAGGAAGGAGTGACCATGCAGCTGGTAGCTACACATGCCTAGAAAAGCTCTAGTTGGTACTAGAAGAAATGCAACTCTCTGGGACAGCGAACAGCAAGGCTGAACAGGTAATGGAATGTATTACCCGAGCCTGTGATGCCGCTATGCCAAGAAGAGTGCCCAACGATAGACGACAACCAGTATACTGGTGGGACAAAGAGGTTGAGAGTGCGCGCAGCGAGTGTCACCGGACCAGAAGAAGAGAACAACGGGCAAGAAAGAAATACTATAAAACCGGAAGAGGCCAGGAAATAGTAGATGCCCGCGGATAAGAAATGAAGGACGCTAAGAGGAAGCTTAAGAAGACAATCCGTGCCAACAAGCAACGGTGCCTTAAGGAAGAGATGGAATCGAGGAGCAAAGCAGTACTGCACCGTCGTCACGCTGGACGTCAAGAATGCATTCAACTCGGCCAAATGGAGAAAAATACATGAGGCACTTCGAAATCAAGAAGTGCCCTTATATATAAGAAGAATGATGGCTGACTATTTAAAGGACAGAGTCCTATTATATGACACAGAGAATGGAACCAAGGCCTATGAAGTAACAGGAGGCGTTCCTCAAGGATCAGTACTTGGCCCACCGACTTGGAACGTCATGTACGATAGAGTACTGAGACTGCAGCTACCCAAAGGGGCGACAGTGGTAGGTTTTGCTGACGACATAGCAGTGGTCGTAGTAGCAAAAACCATAGAAGCAATCACAGAATACAAATAATACACGAATGGCTGGCGGAGACAGGGCTGCAGTTGGCCAGTCATAAGACCGAAGTTCATCTTATTTCTAGTAGGAAGAAGATGGAGAAAATTACACTGACGGTAGATGGACACGAGATTGTTTCTCAACCGACCGTTAACTACCTGGGCATCACCATAGATGCAAGACTTACATTCAAGCAGCATCTTGAGACGGTGAGCAATAAAGCAGCAAAGGTTGGCACTGCGTTATCTCGATTGATGCCAAATGTAGGGGGTCCAACCCAGAGTACACGGTTACTCTTAACCAGCGTAATCACATCGATTATGTTGTACGGGGCTCCAATATGGGGAGATGCCATATTAGTGAAATCCTACGCGCGGAAGCTGTCGACTGTATATAGAGGAAGTGCATTAAGGGTAGCATCCGCTTACCGAACGGTATCGGACGAAGCGGTGTGCATTATAGCAGGCATGCCGCCTATTGACCTGTTAGCAATGGAGAGAAAGAACGTACTCGAGGAGAAGAGACGGGTAAATGACAACACACAGAAGGAAATCTGGGACTCCGCAAGGGAACATACAATAGCTGAGTGGCAAAAAAGATGGGATGCTAGTGACAAGGGGCGATGGACACATCGCCTCATACCGAGGATAGAAGACTGGATGAAAAGAGGACACGGGGAAGTTAATTACTACCTCACACAGTTTTTGACCGGACATGGATTCCGGGCTTACCTGTACCGATTCAAATTAGAAGACAGTCCGAACTGCCCAACATGTTCAGATGCAACAGAGGATGCTGAGCACGTCTTTTGCGGGTGCTCGCGATATCAGCAGGAACGAGAAGAATTTGAGAGATCAGAGTAACTCCGGAGTCGATTATGATGGTCATGCTGACCTCAGAGGATGGATGGTGCGCAGTAAGAAGTTACGCAGCAGATATTGTCAAGAAAGTCAAAAAGGACGAGGAAGAGAAAAGAAAGAGACAAGGCTGAAAACCCGCGTCGGGGTTAAGGCTGTTCAAAGGATGGCCGGACAATGCCACACAATGAAGACGACCTGACGATGCTGAAAGAAGCAGACGCCCGGACGATGCGGAAAGAAGAAGACGAGATAACGACCACATCAACTAGAAGAGGGGAAAAAGCTGTGTCTACACCCCCCCCCCCCCGCGCGAAGCACTACTCGACGGTTGTACCGCGGGGTTTAGGGGCACAGAAGATGGAGCTAGGCACCTTTACCGAGGGTCGATAAAGGCAAAGAGGGCGTTCCTTGGGACGGTTGGGTGTTTTTCACCTGGCCGTACCGGGGATGGATTTAGTCGGTGTGAATCCGACACACGGCTGACATTGGGGATGGGGCTGTTTCGACGACCCCATAAACAAAGTCATGCTATGGTCTTTCTAAGATTTTCCCTAATACCTCTTTCTCCAAGAGAGAGAAAAAAAACATACATACATGCATACATACATACATACATACATACATGCATACATCCATACATACATACATACAGACATACATACAGACATACATTTTTCAAAAACCACTTTTTCTGACTCTGGAACCTCGAAAACATCAAAATCTATCAAAATCTTGGATATCGATTTTTCATCACAAAGCTTTCTCTTGGAGAAAGCAAAAACAGGGGGTCTGCAAACTTTTGGACAATGAACCATTTAAAACTTATATATTAAATTATATATCAAAAACCGCCTCATACATTAGCAGGCAGATTATACTATATATTTGAACCGTATTTTATTTATTATAGACCTATCAATTTAGTTAGAGAAAGCTACGTGCCAATGAATTGGCAACGGTTTTTTACTTGTTTTCCTAGACTGCTCGAACCTTGCGATGTCTGGGGGTCCCTATATGTTCGAATAAATGTTACCTTTATTTTATGCGGCGTCTGGGGGTCGTTGGATGTCGGAGCTTTTTTTATTTGTTTACTATTTATTAATTCAATATAATTATTTTCTTAGTTGGTGCTGAATGTCAATATTGTTTAATTCATGCGTTTATAACTTTTAGTTACTGTTTAAGCTGAAATGTTTGTAATTTTAAATCACGTATATATACCCTTATCCTAGCACCATGGCTAATATGGTTTTCCCTATATTAGTATTGCAATTACTTTATATTCTCTTATCTTACTACCCCTATACAATTCTTTGATTATATTATTCAAATATTTCCCTTTAACCTTATTATTATGCTTTTTGTGTTCAAGTTTATAATTATTCATTTTTTCTGTTCATACTTATATCTGTATTCTCTTCCTGTTCGATTTCCGCTATATATCGTTTAAGCTTAATTATATTTACTATCCGTGTTTTATCCCCTATTTGTATTTTTGCGTTGTGTGTAGAGTAGTTAATAGCTATAATTTCGCACAAGTCCTTATATCCTGTCGTAATAGTATTTTAAGCGGTGTTTTGATTGTACTAGATTCATCGCTGCCATCGTTTTAAGTTGAGCGTAAGCTTCTATCCTGTCAGCAAGATAGTCGTCGTACATTTGTAAGTGCTCTGGAAGTGGAAAGCTTAACGGTGTGCGTGCACGTTGGCCAATGACTAATTCGTGTGGTGAGTAACCTAGTCCGACTTGTTCCGTAGAATTATATGCGTGCTGTGCTATTGGCACTACTTCATCCTAATCGGATCGAATGATTATAAAATCACTCCTTACCGCATTGGCCTAAAGCCACGAATCGCCTTGTCGATTCGCGCATGTGAGAATCAAGTGACGAAGAAACATTCGTCAAAACTAATACTAGGCAAAATTAATATTAATAAAAATAAATACGTCGCACTTGCTCTTATCCTTAGTAGTCCTTGGTTACGTCCGGAACACCTTGCCAAAAAATGTCTGCCGGAGGTTTGCTATCGGTGATTCTACGCTCGGTGGTTTATTAGCGGGGTCTTCATTACTCGGCTCACTGTTCGTTTTCTGAGGAATTGGTCTTGATGTTGCATGACTATTTTTACTGCTTGTTCACGTTCTATTTGACCGGATTATAGGGGTTCATCTTCGGCGTCACTACCTAAGCTACTGTTGCTGTCTTCGCTGATTTCCATGTCGTTTCTGTGAAATTTTGACTTGTTAAGGGTCTGCTTTCGTACGGGCCTCTTAGGGTTGTCGTTGTAATTCGTTCCCCGAGTTCGCGGTGTACTTGCGGCTCGCACTCTAATTGTAAGTCTCATATTCTCTTCCTTGCAGAGTTTCCCCAAGACTCTGTTTGGGTTCACCTGACTGCGAATTGGCTTGAATGTTTCCCTTAAGTCGGATAGTTTGTGGCTTTTTGGTTTTTTCGCCGTGAACCTTCTTGTTCATACCTTGGGTTGCCATTGGTCATCTGAGTTACCTGCACCTGTGCTTTCAGTGTAAAATACAACCCTTCGTTTTCTCTCTCTCTCTCTCTCTCTCTCTCTCTTGGATTTCCGGAGTTTTCAGATTCGAAGATTCTGTCGATAGTCTTTCTTTGTCTGTCGTATCAGCTGATTCTGGAGGCTTTTTTAATTTGCCTCTTTTCCTTGTTGTTTTAAATCGTAGTATCGTAGCATCGTGCTATTGCTTATCTGCCAACTCGTACAATTCTGCTTTTGGCCTCTCTGGATTTTCTTCTCCTTCGTCGAGGATAGGATTTCTAGAGAGTGCATCTGTGCTGCCGTTGCGAGCTCCGGGTCTGTATACAATGTCGAATTCGTAACCTCTGAGCTCTGCCTTTAGTCTGTTGAACCTAAGATCGGGTTTTTTCGTGGTGAAGAAATGTTTCAAGGGCTCGTGATCCGTTACTACTGTAAATTTGCGTCCTGCGAGGTAGTGCCTAAATTAGTCTTTTGCAAATACAACAGCCAGTAGTTCTCAGTCATAGGTGGAATATCTTAGCTCTGGTCCTTTAAGGACTCGCGATGCATAAACGCAGGGTTGGTCACTGCCTAACCGTCCTTGGCTCAAGATGGCTCCTATGGCGTAGTCAGATGCGTCAGTTATTACTAAAGAGGGCATAGTTAGATTCAGTGCCTTCATTACTGGTTCCTCGCACAATGCCGTTCGTAATTTGTCAGAGGCTTGCTCATGCTCCTCTTTCCACACAAAGGGCTCGTTCTTTCTCAACAGTTTAGATAGGATTGTCACTGATTTTGTGAAGACTTTGATAAAGCGCCTGTAATATTCTGCAAGTCCTAGGAATTGTTTGATTTTCTTAGCGATAGACGGTATTGGAAATTTATTTACTGCATTTATTTTCTGAGAATCTGCTCGAATTTTTCCTCCTCCACCGATATGTCCTAGAAAGTGTGCCTCTCGCTGCAGAAATTGGCACTTTATAGGTTTGATTGTCAAGTTGGCATTGTTTAGTCTCTTCATCAAGCCGGAACTTCTTGACGTGGTGTTCCCTAGCGAAAACAATTATATCTTCTAAATAGATGTACAGCTCTGTCTCTTGCAAGCCTGCAAGTGCTAAGTTCATCAGGGACTGAAATTTCGAAGGAACGCCTTTGAGCCCTATTCCTTAACGCTGATAGCAGTAATGACCGAACGGTACAGTAACAGCTGTTTTGTGGACGTCTGCAGGGTTCATTAGTATCTAGTAGAACTTGGTCCTCAAGTCTATGGCGGTTATGTACCTAGCTAAGGTGACGCGGCCAATAATGTCCGCTGTATTGGGTATCGAGTAGCTATTTCCCACCGTTACTTCGTTCAATTTCCTAAAGTCTGTTACTAATCGCCATCTTTTTGTACCGTCAGCTGTGGGATTTTTGGGTATCACGTATGTAGGAGAGCTGTAGGTTGAATCTGTTAGTCTGATTATGTCGTCCTTCAGCATCTACTCTATCTGGCGCCCTAACTCCTTTTACTCTTTTCGACTTGGTCTGTATACTTTTGATCGTACTGGTACATTTATAGTAGTAGGTAGTAGGTAGGTATCTTGTGCGATACTATTGTTATTGCTCTGAGTTTCTCCCCGCGTAGCCCAAAGATATGTGGTTTCGATCGGATGATTTCCTTAACATGTGTTATTTAACTTAACATGTGTTAGTTAACTCCCGGTGTTACCTCTGATGAATTCAACTCTACCTTATGATCTGTAGTATTAACACATAAGGCATGTATTTTTCCTCTTTGGTTAATACCAATAAAATTTCCAAAATATAACCCTTCTCCTAAATTTTGTAAAGAGGTAAATCCTACTTGCTCTGATCTATCGCTTGCTCTTGCGTAAATCACTTGTCTCGTACGTGCAGATATAATACATTTTTCGTCTTGAATAAATAGTATACTAGTCTGTCCAAATTCTATACATCTGTCCGCAGCGTTGACCTTTCCACTGTAATTTGAAAGCACATCCCATCCTAATATTCCATCTCTATCAATAGGATATTGATCGTGAACCACGTACACGTTGCACTCTAGTCCCTATAAACTCATATTTGTCCTATCTAAACTTAAACATTTGCCCTGTGTAACTCCGTTAATGGATTGTTTATCAATTATTGTCCTACTAGTGACATTACTCCTTTTAATTAACATAACATCAGCTGCACTCTCCGTATAGAAACATGCTTTCTTCTTCTCTTACTTTTCACTTGTAAGCTCTACGATCGGTGGTTTACGTTCTGCTGTAGCAAATCTTATTATTATTATTATTACTATGATGGGGGATCACCAAGATCCCTGGCACTTAGGCTGTAAACCCATTGTACCACCCTTCATCATGGCATCCCCTACGTAGGTAAGCCTGCCCTTCTCCAGAAGATCAATATGGCTCCCACGTCGAGTGCCCGAATCTCTTCGTACGTGGGGAAAGGCTCCCCCAAGCACTGATGTCTGAGCTGTGCAAATTTTGGGCACACGGTCAGTACATGGGTAGGCGTTTCTTCCGCGCCCTCGCACCACCTGCATATACCCGTAGCTTCCTTTCCCATCTTAAGTCCGTGATACCTCAAGCGGATGTACCCGGTCACAATCTGTGTCAGGAGTCGGGAGTTATTTCTGCTGCCTACCGCTTTGGTTTATCTGCATCCTTGAGTTCCTTGCCATTCCTTAGTATGCTCCCTCTCAATCCAGCCCCGGATTTCGCCCGTTAGCAGGCACCTTGCGGCACCTGTGTATGGCTCCGGCCCGATTGGAGGGTGTTTAGCTCCCAAAACTGCAAGTCTATCTGCTATTTCGTTACCCCTGATCCCGATGTGCCTTGGGACCCAGTGCTCTAAGTGTCGCCTGACTGTCTGAACAAATGGTGATAATTCTATCCCTTGCGCCGAGTTCAATGTTTCTCTGAGCGCAGGTCATTATAGCGTATATCTCGGTCTGGAAGACCGTAGCATACCGCCCCAGGGAAAAGAAGGTTCCCCTTCCATTACTTCGGCAGTAGTGCCCTAGAGCCATCTGTGTACCAGACGTCCCCAGTTCCTGGTAGACTGTCCCTGCGGGCCTTCCATTCCTCTCTTGTCGGTATGACGACCCCGTAACTTCTTCCAAAGAAGTAACGCGGGATCATCATATCAGTTTTGATAGAAAATTCCGGCAGGAGACCCATCCCACCCGGGAGCCGGGTGTGCCTCGTGCCTTCTGTCCATTGACCATACGCATTGAGTCTGTGCGCTGCCTTAGCAGCCATCCCAATGATAGTAAGATGGAGTGGTTCCACCTTTGGAAGGATTCCAAGTGCCTTGGTGGGCGTGGTTCTATAGGCCCCTGTCGCCCCCCTTAGCACCTGTCCCCTGAGTTTCTCTAGCGCCGTCCTAGCACCCGTAAGCTCCGCCCTTGGCCACCAGACCAGCGCGGCGTAGGCCAGGCGAGGTACCAAGACGGCCCTGTATAGCAACAATATAATCCGGGGACTTAGTCCTCATGTACTGCCAAATGCTCTGCGACATGTCCATAGAGCTACCAGGTATTTATCGCACTAGGCCGTGAGATGCTTGTACTTGCGGGAGAAGATTACCATTTCGACTTTATCCGGGTTAACCGAAAGTCCCGTCAAGCAGCATCATCTCTCCACTTTCCTTAATGCAAGCTGCATGGCGTCCATGGCTGCGCCAATTTCACTTCCTTTTGTCGGTATCAGGAAATTGTCCGCGTAGGCTTGAGCATAGCAGTCCCACCCATTCAGCGCTTCCAGTATCCCATTTGCCAGCAGGTACCAAATGATGGGTGACATCACCCCGCCCTGCGCGTATCCCTTACTGACCTTGCCGGAGACCGTTACGGTTCCGAGACTCGAGATCACAGTCCTGCGTGTAAGCATGCCCTGAAGCCATTTTATTAATGGTCTAGGTATCCCGTGCAGTCCTGCCTCTTTGACAACTGCTTCGATAGAGGTGCAGTTAAACGCTCCCTTTATGTCTAGAAACACTCCCACCATTAAGAGATTTTGAAGAGATTTCGATCCTAAGTCTCCGAGATCTTAAGGCACACGCACTTACCGCTGAACCAAGCACGCACTACCTGTACATAAATAACACTACTAGCTGTTAAACGAGTTCTTTTCCCATCCTCCATCCAATAACATTTTTTTTTCTCTCGTAATCGTACGACATGAAAAACCAATTTTTTTGGTTTCGGATTCTTAGCTCAAAACCTAGTAGCCAAAATGCCCTATAATTATTACAGAAAATATATAGCATTGTTTTTTATTACCATAATTTTTTTCAAAATGTTTGGCAGTTTGGTTTCAGAGATATTAAATTTTGTTTTAAAATCACCTTTTTCATCATAACAATTGAACGAAACAGTTAATCTTGAAAATTTTGCAGGAAAAAGTAGACAATTTAATCCTCTTTTAGATACACTATTGTTGAATATATTGTATAAATCATATCATTAAAACTAGCGCGCCACACGCGGCCTTACGGCCTTGCGTCGCGAAGCGATTTTCAATGTAACTGTCGCACTCTGACGCGAAAATTTCAAAGTGAATAATATTCGAAAAACTTGCTAGGAGCGCATTCATCTAGTATCTATAAAATCAAAGGCATTTGAACAAACACATCATGAGTAAGTAAGCACAGAAAAATTCTAATTGAGTTCACCTCCTGTTGAGTTTGCCATGTTATACAGTTCTGTAAGTGTCGTTTTTTCTCTCTCTCTCTCTCTCTCTCTCTCTCTTTCTTTCGGCAGCCATCATACAGCATAAAAATTGAAAATTATGAAAAGTATTATTCTTGAATTTTACAATGATGGTACTAGAGAACCAATAATGAATTTTGTGTGAGACAGAAGTACTCTTTACATTTTAGCCTAATCAGTCAAAAATCGTGTGATATTTTTCGTAGACGAAAAAATGAAAGATTTCTGTACTGTGGCTATTACTACAAATTTTCACTTAAAATTTTTTTAATTTTATTTCAAAAAACTATTATTTTCTGCAGCAAGAAAAAAATATAAATCAACGTTAAGAAAAATTACCACACGGGGAAAGTTTTTTTAATACACAAAACAATTTTAACGAGCATGATATATTTGTACATACCTTGTTTGGCAAGACAATCATTGCGGGTTAATGGTTGATGATGAATTTTATGTTGCCGCAGATCAGGAAAACTTCGTTTGAGATGAGTAAATACACCTAAGTAAACAATAATGATTCATGTTTTTTACAGAACATCTTAAATATTCAATATGTAAAATCGATCGTGTTCGAGAAGTGTTACCTGACACCTATATATATTGTATTGCGGTTAAAGAATATCTTTCTTGCATGACACCGAACAATTTTGAATTTTGTACTTTGTACACTGAGAAAAAAGAATCCTTGTCACAAAGAATTCGCAACAGAATTGTAGCTTTAATTCCGTTTTTACAAATGCCAAGTTCTTAAGAGTTCAGAAGCAGGCATCTATAAAAGCGATCGTAAGAAAGCACACAGGTAAAATTGAGTTATTATCAGAGCACCAAGCTCTACAGCAGGCTCCCTGGAGTTAAATATGCGTGACTCGGCGCGATACAGTTGGCCAAACTCGTAAATACTGCGATACTCACAAATTTCAGACTCTTTAAGTTTTTTAGACAGAAGGTTCTTTGTCGGTGAGACATCGCCAAAAAAAATTGATCAAATGATTTACTTTAATTTTGTCACTTTTACTCGTAATTTTTATTTTCAGGATTTTAAGGTGTTGTGTCCCCTTAATACAACATTTAATTATCTGAACACTTAGCTGTTAAGATAGTTTGAATTCTCCATATTTTAATTCAGTTTTCTTAACTGTTAAGAATTATTCTTTCTGCCAAGGATTTTTTTCTCTTAGTGTATTAACGTTTTTAGCATTATATATTTGCACATCTTGAAGTCAGTCTAGTAATTTCCAGTTTACGAGATTTAACATTTAAGAGATGTTTATCCTAAAAACTAGCTACATTGAAATAAAGAATTTATCAGTCTCCACGAACTAAAAGCGGAAGAAAAAAATAAGAAAGGAAAGGTTACAGTTTAAATGTTGGAAAAAGCAATCGAATCGAAATAAAAGTGCGTTTCACCCCGAATCTCTCGCTGGGCTTATCAGTAAGATGACAAGAGATTCTATCTGAGACGCAACATGGTAAACCAAAAAGAGGATATATTTATGGAATTCATTGAGAAGAATTACTAGAATACAGTGGAAAACAGGCTACCGTTCACCTAGTGGCATAAAGGTAGAACTAATATGTCGTAAGACGACACATTGACTAGTCATCATATCTACGGGATTCTCGATTGGAATAAGATGCTGGCTGTGCAGCTATTAACTCATTTCACGGGGCGGAACGCACTTTTATTTCAATTCGATTGCTACATTTAAATTGTAACCTTTTCTTTCTTTTTATTCACTTTTAGTTTGTGGAGACCGATAGATTCTTTATTTCAACCTAAAAATACATACAAACATTAAGCTTTCTTAATATATATATATATAACACTAGCTAGTTTCTATAGTAGAAATAAATATTTCTTGAAGGCAACAATGAAGTAAATAATTTTATAAGTCATGTAGAACATTTTAAGTAATAATATTTAGGTAATAATGGAACAAAATAAATAGTTTAATCTTTATAAAGTACAGTCCGTGCCTGTTGTAGGATATCACGTTTAGATTGCCTTGCCGGCTGATGTAAGTTTCTAGGGTGGGCTCAAGTTTTGCTTTTATTTCAGTAAGTTATTTAAGCTCAAGTATTTCTTTATATTGCTATTCTGATTTTGTTGGATTATAAGTAGCAATATAGTAGAAATATTTTAGTTTTAAGAGCAATAGTAGGGAATTCTTAAGGGCAAATGCTCTGCTGAGTTCAATGCCGAACTCGACAGCGCATCTGCACTTTTTATGATGATAAGCTTCCTGGAGACGCAGCGCGTTTATTACTTGCGCAGAATACGTGCGACAAGCACATCCATTAGGGATTAGCGAGGAACCCGCACTCCGCTAAGTGCGCACCCCAAATGAGGCCCAGGTATGCGATGGGGATGGCAGCGGCCATTAATGAAGGGTTGGTCCGCTCACACTTCGACCGCGTGTTTGCATACCTAGGTATCGGCAGCGTTTCTTGTGCGATGAGCTGTAGGTCCGCGTCTCTAGGGTATATTAAGGCCTTCAGCGGAGGACAGCAGTCAGTCCATGTTCGGCATTACTAGCGATCATTTGCAGAGCCTAAAGCTTAGCTCGCAACTATAACTCTGTATTTTTATATTTTGACTTTAATAAATACATCACGCCTTTAGAAAATATACAATGCTTCAAGTTATTCAACAGATTTTCATCTAAAATATTCAACTTTGTCCTTAACTTTTTAAATATCCTTAACACAATTATCTATGTTATTTACTCATATGAGCATTTATGGCTCAGCTTGTTAGGGCGCACGCCCTAATTAGCAGATACACGCTCGCTCAAGGAGTCGTAGGTTCAATTTCCAGTCAATGCTTTCAGAGATTTTCTAAGTTATTCTCAACGGGAGAAGTACCCTGGACTCAAGTGCTTTGATGTGGGTTTTCTTTCGGAATTTCCCTTTAATGTCTTCTGAGCTTTCCCTTACTTTATAAGCGCACTGAGAGAAAAAGAGCTCTGCTCCACCATCGCTCAATCCTTCTACGAATCAATCGCCAGTTCGTTCATCTACACCACAGACGTCCACGATTGAAAGCTTCCTACAAGACATACCAGACGTGTGAACTTACAGACAGAAAGCACCATCTCTAAAAAGGGTCACTAGAATTGAGATCAGACTGTCATCAAGGAACAGCTCAAGGCGTGGGATGATTCGCCACAGTTTGAAACTCGCAAATCATAGGCAAAATCTAATATCATTTAGCTCTAGACCCAGATGACGGCGTTGAAGTTGGAGTTCTCTAACAGGCAGCCGGGAAACAAAATCATGCCCCCTGCATTATTGTTAGGCCCTATGCCTATCGCATGACTCCTTAGTGGATTAAAGAAGATTTATTTATTTATCCATTATTTATTTATTTATTCACTTACAAGAATAAATTTACAAGGTATTGTGAAATGCTCACTTTTTCGCATTTTACAATGAAAAATTAATAAGATCAATCATCATAAAATTGGTCAACCGACACGCATTTCATTAAAATACAGGAAAAGATAAGATAAATAAACCCTAAATTAAAAATCGCTAAAGAAAGTAGAGTAATTGATTAAATAAGATAGAAACGAAAAATTAGATAAGAACGAAAGATTAGAAAAATAAGATAGAAGCCAAAAAGTACACACACAAGCGACACCAACACTTTGAGGTTGCGTACTACAGAGCAGAAGCTGCAAAGTATACATATGCACGACACCAACACATAAACGACGGTGCAGCACAGCAAAGGTTGAAAGAACTAACATAGCGAAATCGAGACGAGAAGGAAGGATAAGACTAAAACCGAACCACTACAAAATATAACAAACGCAGCACAGCACAAGTAGAGAGAAAAATACGAAGCCTACTGTTCATCATGGACCGCGCAATAAAGGGGAAACTCACAAGGCGCGCAGCGCTATTGGCAAGTGACCCATAGTTCACGCGCTCTGCAAGCTCAAGGAGCCGCCAAAGAGGACACCGTGCATGAGCCGGTTTAAAATGCATAGAAAACCTTCTAGAAGCTTCTATGAATCTGCAGATAAGAAAAGTAGATCAGAGGCGAGTTTGACAGGAGAAGAGCACAAGGGGACTCGATGAACTAGAGGAGACGATTTTTACTCTGGTTTTCTGATTGGTCCTCTTTGCAAAGTCACATACATTAAAAGCTCCAAATAAGGCAAGAAGCTGCATCCAGGCCTCCTTATTCGCCAAATGGGGGGTGAGATTCTCCTAGAGTAGTATGTGGAAAGAGAAAGAGAGCACGAGCAGTGTAGTGAGGTGAGGTCAAAGAAAAGAGAACGCGGGCATACAGTCAGAACGAGAGGATGCAAAAGAGCAAATGTTGAGACGAAAAATTCGAGAGAGAGAGAGAGAGAGAGAGAGAGAGAGAGATTTATATGTTTTTATTGTTGTACATTATGTTGTACATATTTAAATATAGTAAATACAGATAAAATAAGAAAAAAAATTGTTGTGTAAGAAGTGATAGTGTGAAGAGTGAATGGAATGAGATGGATGGGTGTGTATATATGTTTGCATCATGTTTGCGTGTTTTCAAATTTAAAGAAGTATGATTTAGCTGTTTGTTTAAAGTGTGATATGGATAGTGTGTTGCGAAGGTGAGATGGAAAGCTATTCCAGAGGTAGGAAGCACTGATGAAAAATGAGTTCTTCAGCGCCTCCGTCTTGAAGGACGGGATGTCCAGGGGTGTCACCTCACCCCTTACAGGCCTGAGCGCGACGTAGAAATCAAAATAGGCTAATAAGTAGGTAGGTACGGAGGTGTTGAACATTTTCCTTAGAAAACAGGCTATGAAGTATTTCCTACGTCCGGCGGTGGTAAGCCATTGCAACTCACGCCTATAAGGAGAGATGTGCTCGTTCCTCCTTACACCGTAGATATAACGGATCCCCGTGTTGACAAGCCTCTGCAGCCTCAAGTCAAGTTCCTGTGTCAGGTCGCAGTAAGCCAGTGAACAGTAATCGATGATGGGAAATAGGAGTGCTTGCACCAAGTGTTGGCGCAACCTGAGGTTAGTGCTCTTCCAAAAAAATAGAGACGGTGCATTAAAGAGTGAGCACGTTTACAAATTTGTGTAACGTGTTCTTTCCACGTAAGTTTGGAGTCTAGCACCAACCCCAGATTGCGCACCGATGATTCGTAGTCGACCCGGGCTCCCCCTATATTTATATAGGTGTTAGCAGTAGTAGGTAGAACATTTATATAGAAGGGGGAACCCATGACGATTGCCTTAGTCTTAAGGACATTAAGTTTAAGTCTATTTAATGCAGCCCAGCCCATTATCCTCTCGGCGTTAGCACTCATCCTGACAGAACAGGAATCAAGCTCCTCGAGGTGGCATTGGCTGTAGATCTGCAGGTCATCCGCGTAGATTAGATGGAACACATCTGAATCTAGGCAAAAGCCAATATCATTGATGTACAACGCGAACAACACGGGGCCTAAAACTGACCCCTGTGGAACACCGGTGTTTAATGGTAGAAAAGTTGAGTGTTCGTTGTTGTCACCAATGACGGCCTGTTCTCTTACTGTGAGGTAAGATGCAAGCCAGCAGATAACCTGCTTGGAAAAGTCGAAAGAGGATAACTCTCCGAGTAGCCTGACGTGACACACAGTATCAAACACCTTACTAAAATTAAATAGAAGTAGCAGAGTGACCTTCTTCCTGTCTATCCCAAGCCTGACATCATCAGTCAGCTTAATTAAGCCAGACTCCGTGCTGTGGCCAGTGCAAAAGCCAGCTTGGAAAGTGTCAAGGTAAAGTCTTGTTTCAAGATATTCAGAGATTTGCTTGTGCACCAGCCACTCTAGCACCTTGGACAGGAAACGGAGTAGAGCGATCGGACGGTAATCAGCTGTTGGAGAGTTAACTTTGTTTAGTGCTCTTACGATCGATGATTTCCAGGCTGAAGGAAAGCGTGCCTCGCTCAGAGATAGATTGAAAATTTGACAAAGTAAAGGAGCGAGTATTGGCAGTGCTTTGGAGATTACAACCTGTGGGATGCCATCGCTTCTCCTGGCCTGGGTGTTAAAGTGTCATACTGCAGCCGACACATCCGATTCCGTGATAGCCCTGAAGATGAAGTGTTCAGGGGGTGCCAGACTCTCCAGGGTTCGCAGATACTCCTCAACAGATGGAGCTTGAGGGTCATTTGAGATGGAGCTAAAGTGTTTGTTGAGAGCATCTGAAGAGAACCGAGCAGGTGAAGGAGATTTAGAGGTAATAATACCAAGATTTTCAAGCTCTTTCCAGATCTCTGCAACGTCGGTCAAGGTAGTCAAGCGTGAATAGTAGTAATTCAGCCTGGCTTCCTCAACCTGTTTATGAGCGTCGTCCCTTGCGATTCTATAGAAGTAAAGATCCCAAGGTAAGCGACTTCTGCGAAAGCGCCTGTAGAGTCTGTTACTTTCAGTTAAAAGGTTATGAAGAGCCGCGGTGAACCACGGGTGACGTTTACGTCCAGGTGTCACAGTCTTTAATGGGGCGAGATGATTTATGGCGTTCGTGATGTGTGCGTTAAGAATGGTAATGCATTTGTCAAGTGATGGCGTGGTGAAGGATGACCAGTCACATGCGCTAAGGAAGTCCCTTAGCTTCTCAGCACAGATTCCTTTGTAGTTTCTGTAAGAGTATGTGGTACGTGGCGTGGAATCTGTACGTTGAGTGTGACCGTGATAAGGTCATGTCCGTTGATGAAAGGAGTGTCTGTCTTCCAGTATGAGAGCAGGCGATCCTGCTCATCAATTAAGCGTAGGTCAAGCTAGGTATCAGAGTCCTGTCTGTGATGGGTTGCACCATATGTCACAGAAGTGAGGGAGTCCTCATCGATGAAGGCCCTGATGAAATTGGCGTCTTCAGATGAAGAAAGCTGATCGGCATTAAAGTCACCCATGCTGACCTTCGTGGAGTAGTTGTGCATAAGTGTTGTTAGTTGTTCAATGAAATTAGATTCCTGAATAAAGGGTGAGTGAGGAGGGCGATACACAACCCCCACGAAGATGGGCGATACTCCCTTAGCTGTGATCTCACAAAAAAGATACTCCGGCTTACCCGGCTTGCCTGACCATTCGCCGTCAGATGACGAGATAACGCTAGCCGTCAATGAATGATGAATGTAGAGGGCCACACCTCCACCGTTCCTGTTTCTGTCCCGTCTGTACAAAGTGTAACCATCCAGTGAAGGGATGGATGATATCTTGTCACCTAGCCAGGTCTCAGTTACAGCTATTACGTGAAAGGGGGAACGAGTGGACAAGAAGAGCCTGATCATCTCAATGTGACCCGTAAGGGAATTCGCATTGCAATGACAGACGCTTAGACCCTCGGACAGAGACGCTTTAGAGGCAGATGTAGATGAGTTGGATGATTTAGATGGTAGTTTTGGTGGAATGATATGTGTGTGTTTTAGTGTGTGGTATCCATGTTGGCTGTTGGCGGCGTACGGGCTAAAAAAGCCTCAAGATCAGCATCAGTGGAGATGATGGTGTCCCGTTCGCTGCCCTATTGTAAATAATGACGTCATTAAATGACGTCATTGAATGACGTCATTAAATGACGTCATTGAATGACGTCATTAAATGACGTTATTGAGTGACGTCTTTTGAGGCTTCGAATTGGAACCTTTTATTACGTCATTAAATGACGTCATTGTCCATGAAATAACGTTATTTCTGTATCGCTGAGATTGGGTTAAAAAATGACGTCATTTTCAATTCGGCAAGCAAGAGACGTCATTTCATAGTTTATGTTTAATTACATAATGACGTCATTTTGAATGAATAATAATTTAATAATATAATTTATGAATAATAATTTAATAAAAATGACGTTATTTTTATCATTACTTTATGTTGATTCCACAGAATTAAAATTACGTCATTTTCATCTTTTATTAAATTAATTAATTAAAAAAAACACGTTTCTGTTCTTTTAATTAGTACTTCAGTACTCTTATAAATGTTATTGTACTTATTAATGAGATCAATATTAATACAAAAAGAACACCAGTACGATTCTGTATCGTATAAAATAATATAAAATGAAAGTAATAGTATAAGAAAGTCGAAATATAGTCTTAAATTTGAAGTTTAGTTAATCCGTAACGTCATCATCATCTTTCGTTTTATCAGCATGTAGTTCATAAAATTTAGATCTTTCTTGGGATATTATGATCCCCAACTGTCTCCCAAATTTTCTTATACGGGAGTCCCGTTTTTTTTTCTGCTTCAATCGATACCTTGAACGGGATAATACGTCGCTCAATGAGATACTGGACGTAACCACCTGTAAATTAATCAAATTAAAAAAGTATTTTACAAATTTATAGTATAACAATAGTATACAAATATTTTTATGTTTTTGACTTTCTCTTTTTCTTGGCGATAACTCAAGTCTATTTGAAGAATCATGTGTTCGGATAACTTGTGTAGCACGTTTTACGAATTCTTCTCGGGACCATATATGAGGAACAACCAACTCTCTGAGGAAACCGTAAGACGATTCAGATGTAATTTGCACGTTTCCAACTCTTGTATGGGACTGAGACTCCATAATGAATATGGAACATTGCTGTCTAACAAATTCAGTAAACATTATTTCATAAATCAATACGTTTTGAAAAAATATATTTTGAAATCTATAGTGCGAATTTTAGTTGTTTTCGAAACGAAAAAAATGTTAAGAAAGTGCTAACAATCAGTTGAGTTCATCCTTCAATGTATGAAAAAAATTGATTTTTACCTTGATCAGAAATCCATCAGGACTTATTTCTTCATGATCCCATTTAGTAAAGCTTTTTCTTTTTGGCAAGTCTGAACTGTTGTAATCATCGGAATCGTACAGACATTCTTTTATTTTTCTTTCATACTTATTTTTTCTTTTTTTGTCTCGATTTGATTGATTATTGGCGCCTGATGGACCAGCAATCTGCTCGTCAACTAATTTACAAAAATAAACATTAAAATAATTTATAAGATCAGTTCTACCTTTATTTAAATAGCAAAAATTGTCTTACCTAGATTTACTCGTCTTGGTGACAACTTCTTCCGTAATGAAGATGAAGGCGTAACAGTAAGTGCATCAGAGTTTTCATCGATTAAAGAAGTAACATCTGTTGAAAAGGATGCGTAAAATAAATAATAATAATTTTGAGGTTTAAATGTTAATATATTGAAAGGCTTGAGAGCCTAGTCGGCAGTACATCCGCTCTACTCGGATTCTTACAGGCAAGAGAGAGTATAGTAGAGAGTCGCATAGTCTGACTTCAGGAAGCTGAGTATACAGTATAGTATGTGCTTAGAGTATATACGCGAGGCATGCGTACTATGCTCACGTTCAATCGAGCTTGTCTCGTTGCATCAAATCGTTGACAACCAGTAGTTGGCGCGACGAGTACCGTTTTAAGTATTACGACTGTATAAATATACATATTACAACACGCCTCTTTAATTTTACAGTCGTGATATTTTTACATTATAATTCGACACATTTGAGTTTTCAACTTTGCATATAATTTGTCATCGCATTTTACATTAATTGAATTAAGATCATTTCAAGTGAACTTGAGTTTTACAACTGAATTTAGCGATTATTACTCTGAACTTTTATATATAAACGCTTTAGATGAAACTTAAACCTTTTCTATTGTTTAGGAACTTTATCCAGACTCTTTGTGAAGATGTCTGCTAAATTACATTTAGAGTCAACTTTTACAATATCTATTTCGCCCTTTTCGTAGCTTTCATTTATATAATGATATTGCACTTCAATGTGCTTTGAATTTGGAGTAAAGTTTCCGAATTTCGCGATTGTAATTGCTTCTGAGTTGTCTTCGTAAATAGTTGTTGGTTTATTTACATTTACATCAAATGATTCGCTCAGTAAATGTCTTACAAATAATATTTCAGAGACTGCCTCTGACAAAGCTACATATTCTGCAAAAGTTGAACATTTTGTTACCGCACTTTGTTTGTGGGTTTTCCAAAAAATTAACATTTCCGTATAATCTAATTACGTATCCGGTTGTGGATTTTCTATCTACATTATCACCTGCGAAATCGGAATCTACCATACAATCTAAAGTTTCGGTAATTAGATTATCATAATATGTTAGTTTCAAGTCTTTCGTTTTATACAGATATTTTAAAATTCGCATTGCATATTTATATGCATATTTATTGAGTTTGGTCGTAGCAACTTTGGTAACGACTTAAATAATTTATACTATATGCTATATCTGGCCTTGTGCCTGTACTTATATATAATAATTCGCCTATTAAATTTCTATATTTAATTCGTTCATCTGTTTCTTTTGCTTGTGCTAGTTTTAGATTCGACTCCATTGGAGTATCATATAGTTTAGCATTTTCTAAATTATATTTTGTAGCCAAAGATTCAATGTATTTTGTTTGGCTTAAAGTCATCTTACGTTTATCATCACTATAATCTATATCTATTCCAATATAACTTCCAATTTTTCCTAAGTCTTTCATTGCAAATTTTTCCTTTAGACTAGATTTGACTTCATTTATTTTGTTTTTATCTCGACAACAGATTAAGAGATCATCTACAAAGACTAGAATATATATTGAATCTTTGCTTGCATTATTTACATATAAACAATGATCGTAGTTACTTCGCACAAAGTTTAATTTTTCGATAAAATTATTGAAGCAATCATACCAGGCCCTTGGGCTTTCTCGTAATCCGTATAATGCCTTTTGCAATTTGCAAACGTTATTGTCTCCGGTTTCATAACCTTTCGGTTCATTAACATAAACTTCTGTTTTTACATGACCATTTAAGAATGCTGTCACGACATCCATTTGCTCTATAAATAAATTATTTTTACAACTATAAGACAGTAAAATGTTCAAAGTCTGTTGCTCGCTTAAAGAGTCACCTCTGGGTTGACCTTGTCCTCTGCCTCGGCCACGACCTCGGTAGTTTCCACCTCTGTTGTAGCCTCTTTGATGACTTCGTTGACCTTGACTGGATTGAGCACCTCGTCCTCGGTTGCTCTTCTGTGGTGGTCTTGTGTATGCATTTTTGTAGTGTCCAACTTTTCCACAGTTGTAACATTTGCCTTCAAACTTGGCTGTAAAAGTACTTACATTACTCTTTTTATCAGAATCGTTTTTTGTATAATTTTTTTCTTTCATTTTTGATTTGACATAGTCTACTGTCCTTTGATCTTCTGGAATGACATCAATGAAATCTCCTATGTAGCTGTAACTTGGTGGTAGTGCTCGTATCAAATACCTCATCTTCTCTGTTTCCTCTAGTTTTCCACCAGCCCCCTTGAACTCGTTCACGGTTTTCTCGAATTCTGCGAAAAAATCGTCTACTTGATCAAAATTCTTCAATTTTACTTCTTCCAGCTTTCCTCTGCAGATTATTTGTAGCGACGTGGATTGCGTCGAATACATTTTATCGAATTTTTCCATCATGTCAAATGCTGATTTACATTCACCAATATATTCTAATCGTTTATCGGATACAGTGCTTATTATGATGGTTCTTGCTTTTAAGTCCATTTTCTTCCAATCTGATTCTTTATCTTTGTATCCAGCAGTTATTTTACTAGTTGCAGGTTCGTTACACTCTTTATATTCTAATAAAATCATTAATCTTATTTTCCAACTGGAGTAATTTGCACCATCAAAAACGGGCATCATGATATCTTCAACTTTAGCTTGCTTCGCCATTTTAATTTCTTTAGCACTTATATTGTTGTATACTTGATTTTTTAATACAGTAATTTTCTTTAATTCTTTCAAAAATATTTTTCTAATCGGATTTCTTATATTTTCTTTCCAAAGAGCATCTTTAGTTTCTAAATTTTGTTCTGGATTCACTTTTTACTTTAGCCACAAAAACATGTGCTTAACCTCAAAATTGCCATGTGCTCTATACTAGCACGTCACCACGTTTTTCACTTGCCGACTTTAATCTATTGACATCGCACTTTAATCTTTATTAATTTTCAAAAATTCTTCTTATTGTTTAGTACCTGACAACTTTATCTTCGTCACTGAGCATATATTTTTTGACTTTAACCTTTTCTTAACTGATTAATCTTCACTTGAAATGTTTCTTTTTTTTTTGACAGACGTTTCGAATTTTCATGCTTCACATGCTTAACATTTTTCTGAGAAATTTTTTCCTATAATTTCACTACTCAATTTTTCACTGCGATTCTGTTTGTTAACAATAACCGTTAACTACTTTTCCACGTGGCTCTTCTTCTAACCTCTAAATTTTTGAATATCCCTCACATGACTCGAGAGTCAATTTGCGGGATAGAATAATGATACAAACCATGGACTGCTACCATGTTGAAAAGGATGTGTGGAATAAATAATAATAATTTTGAGGTTTAAATGTTAATATATTGAAAGGCTTGAGAGCCTAGTCGGCAGTACATCCGTTCTATTCGGATTCTTACAGGCAAGAGAGAGTATAGTAGAAAGTCGCATAGTCTGACTCCAGGAAGCTGAGTATACAGTATAGTATGCGCTTAGAGTATATACGCGAGGCATGCGCTCTATGCTCGCATTCAATCGAGCTTGTCTCATTGCACCAAATCGTTGACAACCAGTAGATGGCGCGACGAGTACCGTTTTAAGTATTACGACTGTATAAACAACATCTACAGAATTATTCCTTTTACGCTTTGTTGGTGTCCTCATCATTGTCAACTTTCTGCTTCGAGTATTTGCAGATATCAGTGAAGGGAATTCTCTCTCCGGATTAGTTGGTGGATTTTCTTTGCCTGACTTTAACTCCCCAGATATCATGACACGAGATCCTGTCGGCGTAGCAACAGAAGCCGCTGCAAAAATGTTTCTTTTAGCTCTCCTTGATCTTGAGTTTACATTCGATAATACTGGTGAAATTGTTGTATCATTACATTTATTATTTTTTGATGTGGTGGCAGCTGGTGGTGTTACTGATGTCACACGATTCTTTTGTCGTTCTTCCTGTAATTGTTGCATTTACCTTGCAATAATGTTATCTTTGTCTTCTGCTTCTTCCTGTTCAGTAGACCTTGATTTTGTAGCAGCAGACAAGTTTCCAGAATCAAAATTTAATGCTTTTTCATTTAAAACTCGTATTTTTTCACTACTTTGTTGTTTAGCTTCAACAATTCCTGAAGGTTCCGTCTGCAATATAACAAACAGTTTCAGAACACTAAGTCGACATAAAAGATATATGAATTTTATGATATGCTTTCCCTTGAAGGATTTTCGCTAAATCCATATATTACAGGTATAGTGTATTTTCTGCTTCCAGAAAACTCAAAATAACTGGTAATTCTGTAAGCAAAACACTCGCAGGCATAGCATAGCAATTTTCAAGTATGATCAATGAACCATTTTTAAGTTATTACATTTTTTAACTGAAAATCTTTGTACAATTAAATATTTCAAAAATGGTTTCTCGACTATTCTTGAAAATTGGTCTCAATATATAGGTTGAGCACGAGTGCTTCAAGGGAAAAATTAGATTATACTACTGAAAAATGAAAAATATTGTTTCAAAACACTCGCAGGCGAAGCATACCAATTTTTAAGAATAGATCGTGAACTATTTTTCATTTATTACATTTTTTAATTAAAAATCTAAGAATAACATTTTTCAAAATTGATTTATAGTCTATTCTTGAAATTTCTCTTTCACTCGGGAAGTGTACTACTACGGGCTGGTATATAAGGTATGGAAGCTCGGAATAGCCAGAGCTGCACCAGTGTTTGCTTCGTAAATAAAGACTTTAGCAGGCAGTGCATTTTTTTATGAATAGTATATTACGATAAGAGTGCGCGAAATAGGTGATTGCCGCACAAGCGCATTTTGTTGCCCGAGCGTAGCGAAGGTGACAAAAAAGCGAGTGTGATGATCACCTACGCGCACGAGTATCGTATACTATTTTTTGACATGAGTGTACGAATCTACGTTCTTAGCAGATGAGCGTGCGCGAAATTCAGAGTTTCGCACACACCGTTCGCGAATTTCAAAGTTTTGCACATGCTGTGCTTGAAATTCAGAATTTCGCGCAGTGTGCAAGCAGCTATGAGAAATCGAATTTCGCACACAGAGTGTCAAAAAAATTCTTTTTGCTGAGCAGATAGACATAGACTGAATTTTTCTCTGTTTACCCGGAAAAATTAAAACTCGCATTTCTATGCTTCTTTCCTGGCATATAGATTAGTCGTCAGTCGAATTTAATGTGTGTGTGCCAATTTTTCCTTCATTTTTAGGTCAACTCGTTGTGATTTGACAAAATAATAAATAATATTTTGCTTGCGTTTCGTCCAGGAATACAATCAATTATAATATTATTAATAATGTTTATTACAATTTTTAAGGATCGACAAAGAAGATATCTATTTCAGCAACTAATCTACGAGCAAGATGATGAGTTTGCAAGTGATGATGAATTTATCGGCCAACAACACGCCTTTGAATACCTGGTAAATAATGTGCAAAATGGATTACAAGCAATGATAATGGATAATGATATTATTAACGCGCGTGTTAACGTATCTAAAGCCGAAATCATTTTAGCAGTTGTTAAATTTTCATTAGTTTATAACCTGCCACAATCAGCTATAGCTGATTTATTCAAAATGTTGAACCTTTTTTTTGGTACGTCGATTTTGCCTGCTTCGCGTTACCTTATTGATAAATTATTTGATTTTCATGATAATGTTGAATATCATGCTCTGTGTCCCAATTGCAAAAATTACGTTAAGCAATTCAATGGCGAACAAGATTATAGCGCACGTTGCGGTCCTTACAATATAGAATTTTCTTTAAAAAATCCTAATTACAAAGATTTTTTTTCAATAATGAATCCACAACAAGAAATAGTTCATTATTTAGAAGAAAATTGGTCTTACTATGAGTCCGTAGTTCAAACACGAGCCTATAATAATGTCGATATAAATGAATTTTATAGTGGTACTTTTTACAAACAATTGAGAAATTCTTTACCAGAGGATAAAAAGGATAACTTTATTACTGTGACATTCAACAGCGACGGTACGCCGGTATTTGAAAGTTCTTCTTTTTCTATTTGGCCTATTCAAATTATAATAAATGAATTACCTTTTAACGTAAGAACATCAAAGTCAATCGTATGCGATTTATGGTACGGAAAAAATAAACCTGATATGAATATATTTCTTGAACACTTTGTTACTCGAATGAATGTATTATCACATGAAGGAATAACTTGTACAATCAGGAATGTACTCCGCAAAATTTATGTATATGCTGTATGTTCTTGTGATGATTCGGTAGCACGTGTGCCAATGCAGGGACTTACGCAGTTTAACGGTTATTTCGGTTGTAACTGGTGCCTACATCCGGGATATTACATTGCAACTGGTAAAGGTGTATGTGTAAAGTATATTTTACTGGATGAGGTAATAAATGATAAAACTGAAGAAGATTCATTAAGACATATACAAGAATCTGTTGAATCTGGACGATCTATATATGGTTTTTTGAAGGAATCAGTTTTGACTCATTTAAATCATTTCAATATTATCTCAGGATTCATTCCAGATTCAATGCATTTAATTGATTTAGGTATTGCTAAGCAATTTATGAAATATTGGGTTGACACAACGAATATGCCTCATTCACTAACCAATGAAGAAATCAATTTGATTGAAAATGTTTTAAAAGATCTAAAAGTCCCTAGCAAAGTTGTTCGATACTGTCACTCGATACACGACAGAAAATTTTGGAAAGCAAAAGAATTACAAAATTGGGTTCTTTATTATAGCACTATTGTTCTTTTAATGATTCCTAAAATGAGATGTTATGTCGAACATTGGTCGAGTTTAGTACGAGCATATTACATTCTTTTGCAAAATAATATTACTAGGTAACAGATATGTGAAGCAAATCGTTTATTAAACAATTTTGTGGCACTAACGGAATTGTATTATTCTAGAAATGCCATGACTTTTAACATTCATCAACTGCTTCATTTAACGCAATCCGTTATTAATTGGGGTCCTTTGCATTGTCACTCTGGCTACGGTTTTGAAAATGGTAATGGCCAAATTGTGAAACAGGTACAAGCTGCTAATGGTGTTATATACCAAATTAATAGAATTATTGGAATGAAAAGTTATGGTTTAATTTTACAAAATTTCGTGTTGCAAAATAATCCAGATTCAGTAATTAATGATTATGTTACATACTTAGAAACTAGAACGTGTACAAAAGTCTTTAAAACTGATATTGGCAGGTATTTCGGCAAGGTTTCTCTTACGAAACGTCGATGGATAAGAGAACTAAATCTGTCTGAGTCAGCAATAGTATGAAAAATTAGTAAAACAGGAATGTTCGTATTTATCTTGTAATAAAATAAGACTACGCTCAAACAACTCTTTCGCAATGACTACTGATAATAATTTCAATTCAAATACAAATTGTATTTTTTATTATCGACAGTTTAAACAGGCATGAATATACTGTATGAAAGAGCGTCAACGTAACGGACATATTTGATAATAATATTATTGATGAATTCCAAATTAAACGAATATTATATATAAGTGAAGATTTAAGAACTATAAATACTGCCACGATAAGTAGAATTTGTGTCCATATGAGTTACGATAACGAATCGTACTTGTGCCCGGTTCCAAACTTGTATTCTTATTGATTTCATTATTAATAATATTTGTACAAGTATAATTCCTTACATAAAGAGGTCTAGTACAATAAAAATGATGAAGGTACTGGAGTACCAATGGAAAAGTATTAAATATTATATTTTTATATTGTTTGTAATAAAATAATGTAAACAAAATATCTAATTTTGATTTATTTCTCTAAAATAAAACCAAAATTCAAAAATCTATCAATGACGTAAATTGGTATGAGATGTCATTGTCAAGCAAGGGAAAATTGCGGGAATTTCAGTTAGAACGTTATGTCATTTTTATAAAATTATAATTTTTGGCAAATGTCGTCAATATCCAAATCAATTTTGACTTTGGAATGAGGTCATTTACTTGTTAAATTAACGTTGAAAATAACGTCATTTTTAGCAAATTATTATTATTATTCATGCAAAATGACGTCATTATCCAATTAAACTTAAATTATAGAATGACGTCTTTTGCTTGCCAAATTAATCTGGAAAATGACGTCATTTTTTAACCCAATCTCAGCGATATAGAAATAACGTTATTTCATAGACAATGACGTAATAAAAGGTTCCAATTCGAAGCCTCAAAAGACGTCATTCAATGACGTCATTATTTACAATAGGGTGTCCTCGTCAGAACGGATATAGACTCTCCCGTCCCTCACGAAGGAGCGGCATCCCCTTCTCTTCTTTGCCTCTAGCCTGGCCTTTATGCTTGTGAATGTCTGGAGGAAGCAGATCGTTTATGTTGACAAGTCCCTGGTAGTTTAGGTGGAGAGCTCTCGCTTCATCCAGTAGGGAAGCATCCAGTTCGCTAGTATGGAGTTTGCGTTTCCTGGCTTTGGCCACGATGATGGAGCGGTCCAGCGCACTGGAAGAGAGAGTGACAGCTAGAGGTGGGAATCTGCTGTCACCTTGCGCATTGATGTTGGTTGCGTCAAGTCTCCCCATAATCCTGACGGTGGCCACATCCCGCCTTAGGACCGTGGGATCCAGTGCAGCCAGGACGGTGAAAGCCAGGAGTAGCAGTGATGTTTCCTGGGTATAGGCCAGGCCAGAGATCATCACCACATTAGTCTCCGAACGCTTCTGCCTCCTCTTAACTTCAGCCAGCTCGCTGCGGATGTTGTTGATCTCCTCAGAGGCAGGAGCAATGCTGATGTTCTGCTGCTCTGCGGGGCTCCTTGACGACAGCAGCTCAACATTATTTAGTCGAGTCTTGAGTGCAGGCAAGTCGTCAAGGGCTTTGAGGCGGCTTTCGAGAGGGCCAAGCCTTTTCTCAATTCATGAGACCCTTTCAGACACGGTGTTTTGCGACTGAAGGGCCTCACTCTGGATCTTTCGAATTTCATCCAGCGCCGCGAAGATGTCCTTAAGGGACGTCTCTATGGACGTCGCTTGTATTCTCGCTGGCGATTGATTCCTGGAGCCAGCCAGAGATGCGGGTGCCGATTTGTTTTTCTTCGGCGCACCCGTTACATGCGTGTCCTTGGCAGATGTATTTGCAGCCTGATGTGACGCATATAGTGTGGAACTGCTGATTACACAACTCGCAGGTTTTCATTTTCCCCCTGGCTGTTTTATTGCAACGTGCACACGTGACGGGCAATACGACGTTCTTCCCACCAATTCCGCTCATTTTAGATGTTATTGAGTCTCTGTCGACAACTTACTGGCAGTCGAAAACATAGAGAGAGTTGCAGGATAGTGACAGTAGGTAAGTTATCGACTGAGCTAGAGACTTGGTATTCTCGAAGCCAGATGGAGTGCTAATCGAGAGAGGTGAGATTTTACCCACCTGCGATTGATGATGGAGACGTTGCTACGGAAAGCGGAACAGGTCTGTTGTACTCACATGTGAGAGAGAGAGAGAGAGAGAGGGGGGGGGGGTTGTGTGCTCCTGGAGAACTTTCGCGGGTAATGAGCTGTAACAACTATAAGGAAAAAAATTACACTTTCTAGCAAGGACAATGTTTGCGGACGTACACGAGTGCACGCATCATCCGAGAATGAAAAACACACTTTCTTCCTTTCTCTTTTTCACACCATACTTTTTGTTAATAAGTCATTAATAGGTTTTTTTTCGTGCAAGAAAAAGAGAGTGACAGATTAGGCATTTCAAATTGTCAACTTTACGAACCAAACAAACAATGCTTAAATATTTAGAATATTTTGAATTTAAAAAAATTTTGTAAGTTTGTGGAGTGTTAAGGTAGTTCACCGGAATATTTATTTTTTTAGAATATCGCTCAAACTTTGTTTACATGTTCAATTAAGTGTCATCTACAACGTAGTATTTTTTCACCCCTCCCTCCCCTCCCCCACAAGCGACATTATTTTTAGAGATATTGAACCTTGAAATTTTGTATTTTAACTTGGGAAGCATATACCGAGTCCGAATTTCGAGGACGTTTAGTTGAATTGCAAAGCGAATTTTCTTAGAATATTTTTAAAAAACTAGCTTAAGGTGTAAAATATCAATACAAATCATGGAGAAAAAGTTGGATAGGGCAAAAGAGGCTTTTTTTAAGATACAACAATTCAAAGTTTTTATCTCATGCTATCAGTATATCTATATAGGTGCGCAAGGTTCCTCTCTCTTACAAGTTTTGAGAGTATTTTATACTCTAAACAATTTATATCACTATTCTAATGTTTGATACTATTAATTGTAAGGTTTTGACACTAGATAACACTGTATAATATCTTAAAAAAGGAATTTTCTAATAAAAACCCTAATTGAGCACCACTGCAGCCGGTGAAATATCTTAAAACATTATGATCTAGGAAGAACTACTTCCTTGAAAATAAAAAAAACAAGTATATTGTGTACCAAGGGCGTACAGTAGGCTTTCTTAAACTAAGTTTGGTGTTAGTGCGAGTACTGCAACCATGAAAGGCCAGAAAAGCATACTTAGACCTTGGTGCACACCATACTTTTTGTAACGCGTGTATTTGTGTAAAATTTATCTATTGCAAAAAATTATGCAATTGTGCGTACTTACGTTGTTTATTTTATTGTAAACAAAATGTCCTTTATACCACAGTAGTAGAAAGAAAGGTCCCATTATTTTGTAAGATAATTTTTAAATTTCAATTTTAGAAAACTTTTGGTGAAGTGCATCGAAAATGCGCTTTGCGCGTACGAAAAAGTGCGGCGAAAGTAAAGTTTTTGAAGCCTGAGGCGATAGTTCTTTTTAGTTTTTTTGTATGTATTTATAGATATAAACACACCCACCCACGCATACATACATACATACATATATCTGAGGCGAAAGTACTCACTTTTGCCTCTAGAGAAAGAACACTTTAGCCTCATATATTTTCATTTTCGTGTGTGTATGTGTGACACACCTCATATATGTATGTACATACCGTCGGTACACGTGACATTGAACAAAATACAGATTTACAACGAAATTCTACTATGAGATACTGGACGACTCTGCTTTTTTAGGTAGGCTAAGAAAAGCGTTATCGAATCACTGATTATAAAAAGCACGGTACACAACAAGGGGCGAATTGGCTTTTTCAGACTCGGATGATAGTTTAACACTCGTGTCCGTGTCAGTCTCGGGCGCCTACGGCCTCCCACTCGTGCACAATTATCATCCTCGCTTAAAAAAGTCAACTTTCGCCCTTAGTTGTGTAAAGTACTATGTCACTAGAGTTTTCAATGCAATTGTAGAAGTAAATTGTTGCTAACTGAATTAGCAGACTGATTTCTTAATAGTAAATTACGGGCCTAGGGAGGAATAAACTTGGACAGTCCATATCTCGAGATATGGGCTATTCAATTTTCCTCTCTTAATTGGTATACTATTTTTCTTCACACCAGCACCGAAAATGCAAATTTCTCTCCAGGCGCCTGGAAGGAAAATTGTACTTTCGTTGCAGGTGTGGAAAAAATGTAAAAGAATTCATTTCAAAATTTAAAAGTATAATATATCGCGTATAATAATATAAGGCACAGTATATAAAAATACTTGCCTTCAAGGTGCTACTGCGCCTTCTGATAACTAATGATTTTTATGATTTTTGGATAAAACAAATTCAGATTGTACATGATTGTTAAAAGGGACTTAAATCCAGTTCGATTATCTCATTCATAATCTTAAAATATGATTACATTGTAAATAATTTACGGATGGCTTTAATAATCTTGTAAAAAATGTATTTACAAATGGAAATAACAGCTTTTATTTTTATTTATCTGTGTTATGAGCACACACAAAAATACAACAAGAACGCTCATTTGTGATTTCTAATAAATTTTATTATGTCATGGAAAACACCTAATTCGCAGCTTGTTAACAAACGGCTCACAATAAATCTAATTTAGGTATACAATTTAAACAAACTTATAATTACATATATTATTATTATTATTATTATTATTATCATCATTATTAAGATAGAGTATAATTATTCACATTTTGTAGGGTTGCATTAAAGGAAAAAAATACCCTTCTAGCCAAACAAATTAAAATACAACAGAAGGAACCTAAATTAATTCTGATAAAATAATAGTTTATACTTGAATGAGGTCAATCGTAATCTAGTGTTTCTACTTATTATTCATGAATTAATCGATGGATTGATATCTAGCATCTTAAAGGACGGTCGGAGGCCCACTACCTCGCCTTTTTTGCATTTCGTAATTCCAATGGTAAAAAAAAAAAAAATCCCTAGTAGAATGAGTCCAACGATAAGAACAGGTTAGTAACTATCCAGTTCTTAGAATTCAATCTAGTTACTACCTAATAAATGGCCCGTTCTTACGCTCGTTTCTACTAGGGAAGTCCAATTGACATTTAAAACACAGAGTGACATAAGCCTACATCGAAGTCACGCTTATCCGTGATCTAAATAGTCTTTTCTTCACCATGTTTATTACATTCTTTATGCTCGTGCGCTAACCTCATGGTACAAAGTAGGGCTGCTTATGATACGGATAGGCGTCGCAGCGGGTTTGGGTAGGCTGTGCTATAAAAGTCTATATCACATTTATCGTAATTTACTATTTTTTTCGGTATAATGAGATTCATGAAACTTAACACTAGGTAGGTTTTTCATTAAAAGAACAATAATCATTGAAAAACATGACATGAAGTCTAGAACTTCTGATATCATCGGTGTCACTGACTGCAGCATGGAACATTTATCTAGATGCTGTTTAGGAAATCATTTTTAAAAAGTCGGTACGAATATGAATTAAACACAATAAAAGTAAATGTGATACTACTTCATTTTAGTACACAAATTGTCATTCATCGGAATTGATTCAAGTTAATTCGTTCGTGTTCTTAAAAGTAATTTTTTAATTTTCAAATGTTTACAAATTTTCTCCGTGTCCCTACGAAGACAGTTTCATTTTTGATTCCAACTACATCTAGTTGTTGTTTTTGATATTTCGCAATGAATATGCTATCAATTAAATTAAGCCAAATGTACAATCCTAACATTTTCCTTTTTTCCTTTCTCAGGTAATCCCTCCCGGATCCATACTTGCGCCCTATTATCCTAGAAATGAAAAATGCTCTACTTATTCAATTTGTTTATACCTAAAAATTAAAAAAAAATATTAAGTATTGAAATATCGTTAAGCAAAATGCCTTCCAAAAGGTATAATAAGGAGTGGGAACGTGACCCTCGTTTTAGTTCTTGGGCAAGCTATTAACAAAGTAGATGCGTTTTGTACGTTTTATACTATGTCCTGTCGCCTACAATAACAGTTCTTAAACGGCACATGGTTTCTAAACATCATGTTGATTGTACTCCAACATTAGCTTGTAAAGATGTTCAAGAACATCTGAAGGGAGATAAGTTCGTAAATTGCGTAGAAGAAAATACAGCTAATGATGAGCAATCGAACGTGAATGTTAGGGAAAGTAATCCTGCAAATTTTAAAACTTAACCCGAATCCATTAATGCAGCAGTATTAAAACCTACAGATCGATCAATAGGCAAAGTTTATAAAGATTATCATCGAGGTTTTCAAGAAAAATAGAGTAATAAGGAAGGTTATGGAAAATGTATTAAGCCTATATAAGGCAACACAGAGTTCTGTGTACTGTTTGTGAGGATTCAATGACAGCCATAACTACGGTTGTAAATAAGCACTTAATGTCTTTAAATCATAGACATAAGAATGACGAAGATGTTGAATTAAATCCGAAATTTGATCCTGAGGTTGCTGCCGCCGAAATTCGTATAGCTGCATTATGCGCGGATCACAATTTGTCATTTCGCTTTACAAATAATATGATGCAATTTATAAAATCTTTATTTGTCGATTCAGAGTTACTTGAAAAAGTAAAAATATCATTAATAATGTAATAGCTACTTGGCATAAAGATCGGTTAATTGATATTTTGAATAAGACGAAATTTGCAATATTAGTAGACAAATCAACAGATAGATCTGTTGATTCTTACTTGTGCATTAATGTGCGCTATATGGACGAAGAAAGGCAAAAAATTGTTGATACGCTATGGGAGTTAGTTCCAGTGTTTGACGATGATAATGAGAATTCTATTGCAATTGCAGAAAATTTATACAAAAAAATAATATCAACTTATACAGACGTAAATGTTGATACAAAGAATATTATGGCCTTCTGTTCGGATGGTGCAAGTGTCATAAAAGGAGAAAAAAATTTAGTATTTCATATATTAGAATGTTTGAATCCCAATTTAATATTGGTCAGATGTAAATGTCATCTAGAACACTTGTTACTTGAGATGCAGTCAAAAAAATTCCAAATGAGTATATAAGTTTCTGGCCAGCTCTTTATACTTATATATCTTTTAGTTCCAAAAAAATGAATAGATGGAAAGTTGCACAAAAGAAGATTGGAGTAAAGCCACTGAAAATACTAAAACCTTGTGCAACAAGGTGACTAGAATCATTGAGAGACATCCAACGCATTCTTCGTAGGTACCCATGTTTGAAATTCTTCTTACACGAAGAACTACAATTTATAGAAAATAATACCAATTCACAAAATACTTGTCTTTGGATGTATTATTAAATGTGATAGATGATGTTCACTGTGAAGCTTATTTCATATTTCTAGAAACGACATTCTATAATAATGAGAGCTAATGAAGTATTGCAGTCTGTGACTGCGATTACATCAGAAGGTCTAGACTTAATGACGAATGCTTACATTCAAATTTTACGACGTTACATGGAGGAAGAATATACAGGGTGACCCAATTTAAACGGGCACCGCTCATAACTCGTCAG